>OZ014490.1:33919648-34175631 GCA_963965965.1 Trididemnum nubilum
CGTATTTTGTAGTAAAACAATTACCCAAAAATCGATTCGCTACGTAGGTTGCAAATTTACCGTTTGAACTCAAAAGCGATTCAAGAATAAGTTTTAATATAAGCTATAGACAGTATACAGAGTCTTATAGGCACAATCAAACCTATGATTAACAGCCTAAGACATACTGTTTCGGAATCGACATTCGTCTTGTATTCCTCGTCAGTATAGCTAGGACTACAGGTATGAACACGAGCGTAGAAAGGCAAAAAATTGCAAATTAACCAGATCATGACACAATTTTTTTTTTTTTCCCCCAAAATATAAAGTGACCACAATACTACAAGAGATAATTCTAATAGTTCAATGCAAAATAATTTCCTATAGCATGCCTTAGACAGCTGTTTCGCCCAATCTCAGGGCTCATCAGTAAGGCTAGCAAGGCCAAAAAGGACAAATAACACCAGTGATAAAAATCTTCAAAACAAGCATCTTTACCAATTTACCAATCAATGAATAAATCTTTACCGATTACGTTTGTAATAAATAAATCTTAACCCATCATTCCGTCAATTTTAGCCAAAATAGATACCGGTAAATCTTAGCTGAAAAAACCTTACTCAATAAAACTAGAGCTACTAATTAAATCTTTACCGAATGGAGCTATTGCAATAAATCAAATCGTTACCGACTAAAGTACAAATCTATCGCAGAAGAGCGATAGCCTAGCTAACAAAATAAATGAACCTTGACCGAAAAATTTTACCCAAAGAAACTAAAGCTATTAATTAAACTATTACCGAATGAAGCTATTGCTGTAAATTAGATCTTTACCGACTAAAGTACAAATCTTACCTTACATCTCTCAGAAGAACGATAGGCTAGCTAACTCTCTACTCTCCTCATAGCTCGCCTTAAATGGCTACGTCTACGCTAAATGGCTACGTAATCGGTAAAGATTTATTCATTGATTGGTAAATTGGTAAAGATGCTTGTTTTGAAGATTTTTATCACTGATGTTATTTGTCCTTTTTGGCCTTGCTAGCCTTACTGATGAGCCCTGAGATTGGGCGAAACAGCTGTCTAAGGCATGCTATAGGAAATTATTTTGCATTGAACTATTAGAATTATCTCTTGTAGTATTGTGGTCACTTTATATTTTGGGGGAAAAAAAAAATTGTGTCATGATCTGGTTAATTTGCAATTTTTTGCCTTTCTACGCTCGTGTTCATACCTGTAGTCCTAGCTATACTGACGAGGAATACAAGACGAATGTCGATTCCGAAACAGTATGTCTTAGGCTGTTAATCATAGGTTTGATTGTGCCTATAAGACTCTGTATACTGTCTATAGCTTATTATTAATTTTCTTAGTACATTGTTCTTAATAAATTGTCATTGTTGAGTCACAGTACATACTACTGCGAGTCACTGGTTCTAGTTTAGATCCGTCTCGGCCCTGTTGGAGACGTAGCCATTTTAGGCGAGCTACGAGGAGAGCAGAGGGTATTGATAGCGTTTCATTTCTAAAGATTGTTAGCCTAGTTTAGCTCTAGTCTGAATTTTGGCACTAGTTTTGAGCCTTTCAGCCTACTGGAGACGTAGCCATTTAAGGCGAGCTATGAGGAGAGTAGAGAGTTAGCTAGCCTATCGTTCTTCTGAGAGATGTAAGGTAAGATTTGTACTTTAGTCGGTAAAGATCTAATTTACAGCAATAGCTTCATTCGGTAATAGTTTAATTAATAGCTTTAGTTTCTTTGGGTAAAATTTTTCGGTCAAGGTTCATTTATTTTGTTAGCTAGGCTATCGCTCTTCTGCGATAGATTTGTACTTTAGTCGGTAACGATTTGATTTATTGCAATAGCTCCATTCGGTAAAGATTTAATTAGTAGCTCTAGTTTTATTGAGTAAGGTTTTTTCAGCTAAGATTTACCGGTATCTATTTTGGCTAAAATTGACGGAATGATGGGTTAAGATTTATTTATTACAAACGTAATCGGTAAAGATTTATTCATTGATTGGTAAATTGGTAAAGATGCTTGTTTTGAAGATTTTTATCACTGGTGTTATTTGTCCTTTTTGGCCTTGCTAGCCTTACTGATGAGCCCTGAGATTGGGCGAAACAGCTGTCTAAGGCATGCTATAGGAAATTATTTTGCATTGAACTATTAGAATTATCTCTTGTAGTATTGTGGTCACTTTATATTTTGGGGGAAAAAAAAAAAAATTGTGTCATGATCTGGTTAATTTGCAATTTTTTGCCTTTCTACGCTCGTGTTCATACCTGTAGTCCTAGCTATACTGACGAGGAATACAAGACGAATGTCGATTCCGAAACAGTATGTCTTAGGCTGTTAATCATAGGTTTGATTGTGCCTATAAGACTCTGTATACTGTCTATAGCTTATTATTAATTTTCTTAGTACATTGTTCTTAATAAGTTTTAATATATTTGTAAAAAAAGTTAAAGAAACCCTTCGATACAAACAACAAATATGAGGGTGTATTTGTCTGCGGTTATTTGGTGCTTATTTCTATTTTTATGCGTTTAAGTTTATCCACAGCTGCTGCCATTAGCACTTGAAATGCTCGTTATGTTTTTTTTGTATTTGCTCGCGTCTTGATACCAAGTAATTTTATTCTGGTTGATACTATTATCATGTTTCTTGACATTTCGATATGTAAATTGCTGTACTGTTTTCTCTATGCACTCTGCTTTTTTGTGTTTTTTTTTTCCTTTCTGCTTTGCTTGATGTATTTTATTGCTGTGTTTTTTAAGTAATCGCCAGGTGAGAGGCTGCAGACTCGGCGACAGCGCCAGTTTTTAGATCTGAACTATGGTCTTTTCGCAGCCTCTCACCAAAAAGACATTGCGTAGAGTTTCATATTGAAGCATATTATTTGTTGTATGTGTCTTTCTGTACGAAAATAAAACAATCAATCAATCAATCATTTGTTCTTGATTTTGTAAAAATTTTGAGAACGTCGATGTCAATTTTAGCGGGCATATTTGAAACACTGTTTTATTCCTTTTGCTTTGTCTGCTTAAGTGAAGGCTTTTTTCTTGCTTTTGCAGCATCGTAAAATTGCAAAAGCGAAAAAGCAAGCTTTTTTCAAGTTGAACAACTGCCAAAATAATTTCTCAATTGCTAGCGCAGAGCAGCAGAGCTTTATAATCTTGAATAGTTGCAATTTTGCTTGCAAACACAAGAAAATCACTGAAATTTTATCGTTTTGAATCAGCACAAAATTTAGTTTCTTTGATTAGTTTGAATATTTTTTTGTTTGTTTTTGGTTTATTTTGCTGCCGACGCTGACATTGTTTTTAATTTGTTCTTAAATTTTGAGCAAAAATGGCCTCGTGTTTTAGAAAATCGTTCTTATAATAGGAGTGTATTGCTATTTTTGTCAACTGGCACTACTCAACATTTCTTTATCAGTCAAAACAGCAAATGGTTCTCAATGCAATTCGCTTTTTTTTTAGCAGTCTAATAGCAAACATGGCGACGATTTTAATTAATTTTCAGCAAAAATTCGCTTTAGTTAGAAGTTTTCAACATTTTGCCATTAAATTTCTGAACGAAAAAAATTTCTCGCACGCATAAAGAGCAGAGGTGGAGTCGAGAACACAAGGCTCGGGGCCAAAGCCAAGGACACAAAAAAAATCCGAGGCCAAGGCCAAGGACAGCCTTTCCGAGGACAGACACTCTCGAGGCCAAGGACAGGAATGCTCGAGGCCAAGGACAGCAATGCTCGAGGCCAAGGCCTAGGACCAAGGACACAAGCGCAAGTGCTCTTCACAAAAATTTTTCAGGCGATCTCCATAAAAAAAAAAAGGTCTTCACAAAAATTTTTCAAGCGATCTCCACAAAAAAACGTTTTCCAAAAAATTTTTCAAGTGCTCCACAAAATTTTAACAATTCAAAAAATAGTGCTGTCCTCGAGGACTCCACCTCTGATAAAGAGTGCTTCAAGATCCTCTTTAAGTTGGCAAGGAAATTGTGACGTTTTTTTACTCGAACTGCTTTCCGCAATCGCTGGAAGCAACTTAGCGAGAAAGAATGACGTAACAGATTTCGCAAGGCTTTCCATACACGTGCAAAAATGACCTCCTATGTTTAGCGAGTATTTCGTTCGGTAGCGCCTCTTAAAAAAAAGTCGTAAATTAAAGCGACCGAGGAAATTTGCGTCATGTGGGCCCAGATTTGGTTAGACTACTTACTGCTTCTAGGTAGTAAGTGGGTATTAGATTAGACCTACTGTACTACTTCGCTAGTTTCTGATTACAACTCTGAGAATAGCCTACGCAGAGTACCGATATAATGTACCGGCAGAGGTGGGCAGTAACTAGTTACAATTGTAACTATAGTTACTGTAACTAGTTACTTTTTTAGTAACCGTAACTGTAACTTCGTTACTTTTTTTCAAATGTAACGATATTTGTAACTAGTTACCAGTTTAGAGCCCTAAAAATAGTTACAGTTACAGTTGCTTTTTGTTATACATGCTTTGAAGCAAATTACAGATTTTTTATGAATTTCATTCAAAATAATTGTATCACACTGGCAACGCAGGACGCACAGTCGCATGTCTGATCAACCATAACCTTTTATCCATATTTTCTTCACTGTGTTCACTGGACTATACATGTGGTTGCTGGTTAAAGTGAAGGCAGTGATAGTTTTCCAACTTCGCTTTCTGGTGATTGAAACCGTTTGGAGATTCAGTGCTGAGTAGGCCTACAGCACAGCTGTACACTTTGAAATGTTAGCCTTTTTGAAAGGCAATTAATTGATTTCTGTTTTCAAAATTTTTGTAACTATCAGTGCATATTTTCAGATCTAGCTAGTCCTTTTTTCTTAGCATTCTTACACAAATGCGACTTTGAAAGTTGATGCATTTAACGCTTTGACAAAACTAAATTTTGTGACAAAGAAACATACTTGGTTTGGTCTTAATATACTTTTGAGACAAACAGACGTAATCTGGCAAGTGCCGACAGGCTTGTTTTAAGTCCAAATTTTTAATCACTAAAAGTAATTGTAACTTGTAACTGTAACTAGTTACTTTTTCAAATTTGTAACTGTAACTTATAACTAGTTACTTTTAGAAAGTAACTTGCCCACTACTGTGTACCAGTACCCAATCTGTTATTTTATAACATTGCTTTGTTGCCTGTTGTACAATACCGGTAACGGAACTTACCTTATCTTAACGAAAAAAAAAATTGGCACGAATAGAACTAGTAGACCAAGTTGGTGTTGTTTTTTTGGTTGTTATAGTAGGCAAAAGCTTACAGTAGGCCTATTTAATTTGGACTTCCTGCAGACATAGGCTAGGCTACCAGACCTGATCTACAGTATGATCGTTTTTGGTTTCAAATTTTATATCATTCACCGGCTAAAAACTTCACCAAAGCTGGTCTAACTTTGATACAACAGATTATATCACTCGTATAATGCCACCAATGAATTTAGTTTGAATTAGAATCGCTGTCTAAAGCAGAATCCTATTACCTTCCTCATTGAACATCGCATTCCTTAGTCAGCGAAAAAATTTTGCAAACTCATGCCTGTTGTGATGTCGCAAATTGGTCCGGAGTCAAACGGAGTAAACACTATTTTCGCGAATCAAAGAGAATTGGGGAGAAATACTAGGGGCACCTTTTTATTATCTCAAGTAGTTCTCATTTCTACAATAAAACCGATTTCGAGCAGTATCTCTAATGATATAGCGTTTCATATTACTGGTATGTGGCATTTCACTTATGAATTTTCACAACGTTCAACAAAAGTTGATAAACTGAAGTTGTTTTGTTTGTTTTGGATAAAACTTGTAATTAGAATAAAAACTCCTATATTGTTGACTCGTCTTTTTCAGAATTAAGCATTTCAATCCCGATAGCTTTCACCTGTGGTTTAATTAGCTTGACTGTGCATTGTACAATACAACTCTGAACTGACCAGTTGACTTTTTACTACAAAATATGGTATCAGTGTGCTAACTGCTAATGATAAGCTTCAAGATAGCAGTAACTTCACCAAAAGCTGCGCAACTTTACTACGCGACCACAAGTCTTCAACGATGCCTTCTAGGCCACCGTGTTTTTTTACTTAAAGTATAAAAGTGCACGAATCCTTGCTACTACACAAGAGACTTATCTTCACAATTGCGACTTAACTATGATATTGCGTTACTCTTTTGCTACCAAATGAATTCAATCATGACTGAAAAATGTTGTGTTGCGCTGAAATTTACTAGGCTCTCATTACGACAGTGTTGGTAGCATGCAAGCAGCATATAATAAGCATTTGTCAACCGACATCAATGTTTAGAGAATTTACAAACTATTCATAATAACATAGCTAATACTAATAACAGGTACCTTTTAAAATAAAAATACCATTAAGATATTGCATCTTTTTGCAGTTTGCAATTGTTGCTCTTATCTCTTAACCAATAATCACCAATCATTTAACCAATATTACTAAACCAATAAAACAGGCTTTGTGAATTTATATTACTCTGATGATACCAGAACATAATATCAACTACATCAGTACCGGTATCAGGTCCAATATCATCTTCATATGTGAACTGACCAGCAGCTCTTTATTTGAAAGCAACATAGCCTACTCAGGCTAGTTGTACGCACTTCGAAGAGAATGCAATATCTGATATTGCATTGTACAAAGTCGAACGCGAGTTGTCAATGTATATCATCCTGAACTAGACATAAAATCTTTGCATGTTCAGTAGCCGGTCTCATAATATTCAAAGCAGCTGATGTGTTCAACTCACACTGTTCTTCGCCATTAACCAGAGGCATGCATTGCGATTAAATGAACAGCCAAATTTTGTAGTTAGAAGAACCGGTACCAGGATTTCCGCAGTACTTTACTAGTTGCTATGATACAGTTTAATCTAGCATAATGATTATGCTAGAATTCTCTTCACTCATATTTTACAGTTCTTTGTTTAAATGTTGAGTTTTGAGTTATTTTGTTGTCTTAATTTACACCTTCACGAAGGCCTATCAGCTTGATAATACATGCAATTGCAAATGTATTTGATTACATGGCTATAGCCTACACATATACCTTTCAAATCTGAAAAATAAAAACAATTTAGGCAGCTACAACCGTATGTAGAAGCCTATTTTTCCAAATTGCTGTAGTCTAATGTATTTTGCCTATTGAGATGCTTTAGAAACAGCCTAATACCAAACATTTACCTCAACGAAATTGTTAGTGTTAAGTTTAAATAGCAGGTATAAGCCTAACAAAGTGCAAACCAAAAAATTTTTTTTAAATCTTTGCATATGCGCTCAAGTTACAATTTTTTCTGCACCTATCAGGCTATTTTGCGTTGCTGCCATTGTTTTTTATGCAAATTTTCCACTCCTCACAAGGTGTCGTAAGTGAGAAGTTTAAATGTACGAGCGCTTTCAGACTATGTAATATTTAGTGACTATGCTCTGACCTAGCGCCATCGAGCTCTTGGTTTGGACCGGCTCGCAACAAAGACGCTTATTACGGTCTCATCTTAGATATCACATTTACAACTGCAACACCAACTGCTGCGGAGAGAGAAACTCGACTGGTCACTGCTGCAGCTATAAGATCAGCAGATACCACATCACAAACAACAAGAATCGAAGGTACAAGCTGCTAGCTAATTTTGCAATTGTTGCTTCTAACCGCGACAAGTTTAAGATTCAAATTTCGGGCCGGTCAAATTGGATAAAGTGTTGCCAACAGCTCGCCACCACTGCAACGTTTCTTAAAAAGGAGTTGTGTTTTTGCCCGTTATAGGCACAATGACATGGAGATGGGCACCGCAAACTAGTTACAAGCTTCGACGTGATACAGCATGTATAATGAAAATTTGAGTTTTGATTTTAGCGGTAAGTTTTACTTCATGTTGACGTTTTATTTGCCAGCAGGGTGAAGACCTGTTTACAGTACAAAACAATAAAGTTGCTTTGGATGAAGAATCCAATAAATTATACTATAGTGTACATACAATATACAGTAACGAAAACATTTTGTGTCATTGTCATGTCATTTTTAGTTCCCAACCAATGCGAGCGAAACGAAGAAGGAGAGACTTGGACATCCTGGAATGGTGACATCTTTACTTGCAAATGTTACTGGACGGGACTTATTTGTCAATGTAAGATTTCTATACATTCCAAAGCAAATAACTTCTGATAGCGTAATGCTTGATACAATAGTCTAGTTTTGCTCTAATAAGACAAAATATATCAATAATTTTGGATCTTTAACGATAACGAATTTTTTATTTCAGGAAATACAGCCAATAGAATGAAATAGCAACTTAATACGAACAAAATTTTTGAAGCTGTTTCCATATGAGAGGCTGCGAAAGACCAAAAAATGCCATTCTGAAAAGACTGGCAAAGTCGTCGAGTCTGCAGCCTCTCATAATTAAACTAAAACAACAAAATTAATTTCTAGTAATAATACTTGAGATAACATAGATTCCTACAATTGTTGTCAAAAAAAAAACAAAAAAAAACACAAAAAAAACACAAAAAAAAACAAAAAAAACACACACAAAAAAAACAAAACACAAAACCCAAAAATAATGTTTTGCAAAAGGCTAACGGTACTGTAAATTTAAACAAGGGCAATTTTATTGGTTTAGTTATTAAAAATAATTGAGATAATGAATCTAAAATGTGAAACAGGATTATTTTTCTTCAGAATTTTTAAGTAATGCAATTTTGATTTTTTTGGAGAACACTCTTAATCCTTTATTGGTATAATTCAATAATCGAGTTGGGAGTTTGTTCCACAATTTGGTTCCACATATTTTAATGGATCTTTGAGTAAGTTTTTTGTTGACTTTTGAAAAATAATAATTTCCTTTTTTGGAATTTCTCGTTGAGTAGTTATAAAAGTTTGATGCAGGTGTAAAATAGTTTCGAAAAGGTGTTGGCAGCGTTTTATTTTTGAATTTACACATAAATTTCAGTGTTTCAAGATTGTATATATCCTCATTTTTTAATATATTCAATTTGCTATACAAAGAAGAAAGTTTTACTTTTTGTTTATAGGTTTTGGACAAGATACGAATAAAAGTCGATTTTGCTGAACTTGAGCTTTATTGATATAAGTTGCTGGTACCTTTCCCCAGCTTGTAATGGCATATTGTAGATGGGGATATGCAATACTGTAATAAACTTGCTTTAAAAGTTTCGGAGTTAAATAGTGTTGCAGTCTATACATGATTCCTCCGGCTATGCTTAGCTTTTTAGAAACATATTGCAAATGCTCAGCCCAGTTCAAATTTTCGTCGAGAATTATCCCTAAATACTTAGATGAAGTTTCTGGAAACAATTTTTTACCATCTATGTCTAGAACCAAATCATGCTGTTGGTGTTTGCTTTTGTTTGAGTACAACATGCAATCTGTTTTGTCGAAGTTCAAAGAAAGTTTATTACTAGCTACCCATGATTTCACATTTTTCAATTATTTTTCAGTTTTTGCTTTAAGTGTGTGTTTTGATTTTTCGTGGTATATTATTATTGCGTCATCTGCGTACAAAGCCATTTTTGAGTCAGTGCAAGTTGGTAAGATATTTATATACACAAGGAATAAAAACTGGCCTAGAATACTTCCTTGCGAGACACCGCAGGTTTTTGGAATCACAGATGAGCAATAATTGTCGTTAGCAGAGATATACTGCTTTCGATTACTTAAGTATGATCTTAGAAGTTGAAGGGGTTGGCCTCTCACTCCGTAATGCTCTAATTTTCCTAACAAAATTTTGTGATTAACTGAATCAAAAGCTTTCCTAATGTCAATAAATGTACTACTCACAATGTTTTTTTTGTCTCTTAGATCTAGTATCGTTTCAACGTAATCAAGGATAGCGAGGTTAGTGGATTTTTTCTGAACCCAAATTGATGATTTGTAAATAAATTAAACTTTTCCCAGTATGCAATTAGTCTTTTATGGAGTAGAGTCTCAAATACTTTATTAATGGGTGATAGAATTGATATGGGTCGGTAATTACCAACTTCAGTTTTATAGCCGCTTTTGTATAAAGAAACCACTTTTGCAATTCTTAGTTGGTCCGGAAAATATCCTTTTTCAATACAGGAATTGAATGATTTACTAAGATAACTAGCTATGATAAATTTTGCATGCTCGATTAATTTAACCGGTACGTCAATATATCCCGGGCTTTTATGGCAATTTATCGCACTGACGTTTTTTCAGATGACAATAATAGTCTTCTTTTTTAACCAAAACGGGAGGGGTACTTTAGTACTTTGCTTTATTTACGAAAAAATAAGCAAAACCTTCTTACGATGCAGCGATCGTTTTTTAGCACTGCAAAGTGCAAATGTTTGGTGTGAACGACAGTATTGTAATTAATGCTTGGCTATGGTTGTATATGTTGTTCAATGTCTCTAATGATAAATTTATGACGTAATCAATGAGAAAACGTTCCGTTTTCAAACAAAAATGATGCTTCTTTGTTTCATTACAAAAAATCTTTTGGATGCTTATATTTTATCTTACCTTTTTTACTGTATCATAAACTTTCTGGGATATTTGTTTCGCAAGAAAACTGCGGTGCGATTTTGCGATCAGATACAGATCAGAACAATGGTTGCCAGTTTTGTTTTTTTTTTATATCAGTAGATATTTAAGTGGCAAATAATTTGACGTAGTTTGGGGGTACCACCCCCGGAGATACCCAAAAATCAATTTTTGAACGATTTAAGCTAGGGTGGCAGTTTTGGATATCAGTAGATGTTTAAGGCCAGGATCACACGATCAAGTTTTTCGTGCGCGCTACTTTCTTGTTCAGCTTCATGCCAGATGAAAGCGTTCGGGTTTTACCTCAAAAAATCGCCCAAGTTCTTACAAGTATTTTTTTTCACTCAGAAAATGTTACAGAAATTTCTTTGAAATTTACCGCGGCAATAGTGATATGTACTATGTCAATTTACTGGGACTTCGCGACGCACGCAATGCGAATACTTAAAGTTTATTTATTTGTTTTATGACTCAAAACCGGCGAAGCATAGAAAGCTAAAATTCGGAAATAACACGGGAATAGATCAAAAGGTCATAATTCCGCCAGAAGAAAGTATTCTGATATTTGTACTGGAACCGAATGACAAATTGAATAATTATCGAGACATGGAAAAATTATCGAACCATACTATCCTAAGCAAAATTTTACTTTCACTTATAGCGATTAGTGGCAATTTGTTAACCGATATGCGGAATATGCTTTTGTCGGCCAACAAAATAGCAAATAACTTCATGTTTTCTGTTTCTATTGGATTACAATGTTCTTCGTTGATCGTCAATTAATTTACCACGAATTGTTTTCTTCTCCGTCAGTCGTAAAATATAAGTGAGAAACGCAATTTAATGTTTTAATAGAAAAGCGCTTATAATTGATGGACAATTGATAGATTTTTCTGCGAGTTAAAGTGCAACTGATCAAGTTCCCCATTTTTATTTTTCCGAGTTCGAGTACAAGTTTTGCAAAATATCGAGTTTTTTATTTAAGTTGAGATTTTGTTGAGAGCAAGTGGTAAAAAAACATCTTGCACGAAGAAGTTTTTACTTTACTTTGGAATATACATCACTCAATAATAAATTTTGAACAATAAACGTTTTAGCAGAGGTGGGCAGCGCATAAAAGTTGCGCAGCAAGCGCACGCACAACTGCTCTAAATATCTTGCACCGCAAGCAATTCCGCAAGCCCCAAAAAATAATTGCGCTGCAAGCGCAAGTGTGACTTTTTGAAATGTATAATTTTAATTGACTCACGGCTCAAACCTCACTAGGTTACGGTATGAAACCAATAATCGAAACAAATTATGCACGCTACTAAATTAGTGAACAAAAAATTATTGATTTCCTTTAAAAAATACAAGCATTTGAAAATGCGCATCGCTAAACCTCTTTGGGCGAAGAGCATCTTTATACTTATATCTAACGAAAAAAGTTACTCTCAACACTAGCACTCAATGAACCGCGGTGTTAAAAAATTCCACTGATAAAGTCTGCTTGTGGTGGTAAGCGAACGACTTCTGAGTCACTGTTCTTTTCTAATGCCTCTTCAAGGAAATTGCTCCAAAATCCTTTTGAAGCAATCAGCATCACTTTCTGACAAATGGAGCACGCTAAAAACTCATCCAGTTTTTGTTTAAAGAAATTGAACCATCCAAGTATTACTTATAAGAGCTTTACCAATGCTGTCACTCCTGTTGGCAATATCTTTCAAGTTTTCCCGGACTAACAAAACAGTAGTAATCAATAGTTTTTTTTGTTTTTTGTTTTTGAATTACGGTGAAAAAGAACTGTCACGAGTAACGCGTTTAATGCCCAAAGCAAGTTTACGGTTGTTTAAAAACGACTACCGTATTTCTAAAAAGGCGATTACAAAAACAATTTTTCTGTTTAAAATTTGATTTTACAATCATTTTTTAACTTACTTAATTGGATTTTTTTTTGGAAAATCGGCAAAAAATATTTTAGAGAGAAACGCTTCAGCAAAAGATTTTAGAGAGAAATGCTGTAAATCCAACAGAAGTATTGCAAGCAGTAGACGAATGGAATTTCCCATGAGAAGCTTTTATGAACTTACCTCGTCGTAGGCGTAGCCAGGGGGAGTGGAGCAAAACCGCCCCCCCACCCCCAATTGAAATGCCACCAATAGGATGTTTCATAATTTCACCTTTTTTGAAATTAAAAATGCTTGGGGTCTCATCAGATCGGATTTAGGTCACAATGAAAAAATAAAAAATTTTTTTTCGATTACTCGTTGTTTTGAGGGTGTCCTGCCCCCCCGAAGTTTGATATTTTTGGACGCGGAAAAATTTTTTTGACAAGTGCGATAGAGAGTAATGTTTGGTATCAAAATTTACAGAATGGTCGACTTCCTATCTGTAGTCAATACATTCTTAATCGCCAGCTCCAACAGAAACGAAGTTATTTACGAAAAACTGTTTTAGCACTCAGTAAAGCTGAAGATAATATCAAGTCAGGAACGATTTGGCATAAAAAGCAAATCAAACTGCAAAACAGTCATATGCAAAACCAAATCAAACAGTTTTAGAACGAAAACAACAAATAGGACATCTCATTACACGCTGCCGTGCATTTATACTGCACGAGAGGTCCATTTGGGGATGGTCTTTGACTCACAAAGGTGTCGATACAGATTTTTAAACTGGCTGGAAATTTTGAGCCTGCAACAAAGTTTTTTACCTCCCGT
This sequence comes from Trididemnum nubilum, assembly GCA_963965965.1. NCBI lineage: Eukaryota > Metazoa > Chordata > Ascidiacea > Aplousobranchia > Didemnidae > Trididemnum > Trididemnum nubilum. Next base: position 33,932,903 of record OZ014490.1, read on the forward strand.
GGACAATTAGAGGAACAAAAACAACAAAACGAGTACAGTAACAAAGGCAAAAAACACATCAACCGGAGCTACTACATAAGTATGAACGTAGACGAACATCTGTACGGTTTCTACGTGAAGAATTATCTCGATTCTTTTTGCGATGCAACAAATCTTTCAGCTAGCCTATTTCTCTTTTATTGCAGCAATTATGATTTTTGATAGATTTTCAAAATTCGGCTGAGCCAAACGAGATGCATGGCGCGGTTTATCTGGAAATGGTAAAATTTTGCTTGAATGAAAGTAATTATCTACCTCACGTTATTGATGAGGTTGAAGGTAAAAACAAAGGTCCAAACACATTGGTAAAAAGAGCTCTTTTAAACAAAATCAGGTCTATCACCAGTGGTTCTGCGGAGAATTTGATTGACAGAGAAGCTCCAGATGTGCACATTAACCCCATTGCTGAGCTGTTTCTTCAAATCAATCTTTGCTGGTTTTCTGAGCAAAAAAGTATGAGAAATAGCGCTGATGCAGGCTTTCGAAGCGACCCGATGTGCTTACTGGTTTTGTCTTGTCAGCTTTTTATGGATATCAGAGGTGGAGTCCTCGAGGACGTCCTTGGCCTCGAGGACGTCCTCGAGGACACATTTTCAAGTCCTTGGCCTTGGCCTCGAAGGTCAAGTCCTTGGCCTTGGCCTTGGCCTCGAAACCTCAAGTCCTCGAAAATTGCCCTGTCCTCGGCTCGAGGACAGCACCATTTTTTAAACAGTTGAAATTTCGTTGGAAAGCGCCAGAAACCTCGCGGAAAATTTGCGAGCACTTTTTTGTTTTCCTCACTTGGAGCATAGACGTAGCCAGGGGGAGGATGGCAGGGGGTCCGCCCCCTTCCCAATTGAAATTTCACCAATGACAAAAATGTGACAAAAAATCCTATAGTTCCTTCAGTTTCAGTTTCTTTTTAGCATTTTTCGTTTACAACAGTATAACTATAACAACAATATTGAAGGCCAGGGGCGCCGGGTCCCCCTCAATTCTATTTTTGCCAGCCAATTTAAACGTATAACCCGAAGAAAATGGAGAGTTTTTGTCCTAAAAGTTGCTATCTCAGACCCACATCTAGCCTTTTTGTGAACGTAATGCATTAATCAGGGCCAGATTTACCATAATATGACGCAGTACCAGCAGTAGCGTAGCCATGGGGGAGGCGGGGGCTATAACCCCCTACATTGGCCTGTCAACCAAAATGCAGAATAAGAAAAATATCACGTTTTTAGCTCTTTTGAGACTGTTTTTTGCGCTGGAATTGACTAAAAAGTGATTTAAAGTATCATTGGAAACATATATTCAGGGGGGGGGCTAATTGTCAAAAATAAAAGTCACAAATCAATGAAAACTTTGAAAAAATCCCCGAAAATAAGCAATCAAATTTGATCGCTGATGTAAAAACGCCCAACATAGGTTTTATCAACAAATATATTATAAACTCAAGAATAAGAGGAGGGGGCTATTCAGTGTTAGTTATTTACCATAGTCACTTCTCTCACATACCTTTCCATTAGCCCTTCTCCCAATTATTTTTTTTATAAAATATAGACGAAATAGATTACACCGAGTGAGTTTTATTGAATAATAGGATTTTATGATTTACCAGCAAATAAACAAGAGAACTGCAATGTTATCACTAGCCAGTAGCCACTCCCCATATAGCCCATTAATGCAACCAGTTGAATTATGTTGCGCTGATAATTTCTACGCCACGTTTTAAAAGCAATATTTTTTATTAAAATAGCTCTAAAATTAAGTTCATTTTGCGAAAAAATGCAAAATTTTCGAGCGCTGGGGGCTCCGCCCCCAGACCCCCAAAACAGCCCCCCATTGTGAATTTCTGGCTACGCGCCTGAGTACCAGCTAGGGTCCCCGAACTAAAATTGTAAGACTTTTTTTGTTCTTCACCTATTGGCAGAAAGATGTTGCGAAAATCTCCAAAGTGCTATGGGCCTAGCGCGAAGTAAATCCTGCGGGCAATAACATGGTTAGTAGACGTAACCATCTATCGTACCAATTTTCAATAACAATTCAGTAATTCACCTCCAACCTGCCGCTTTTTATGCACAAAATACTTTTAAAAAAATTAGTCATGGAAAATGCTGATTGAACGAATCATTGAACTTCAATTGAGGGGGCTGGCCGAACATGTACTGCTTTAACTGGTTATTTTCATGACAAAACTAAATCTCTAAGGAAAATCTTCCAGGGATTATTATTTACTGCTAAAATGCTGCAAGAGAAAATGCACCTTGCTTTCCCCTACCTGGACCAAATCACTTACTATTAAATTTAACTCCAATATGCAAGATGTTAAACGTGTTTTGGACTTAAATTGCAAGTAGAAGGAGTATTAAACAATTTGATTTTTTCAATTGGCTTTTAAATGGCAAAAATTTAGTGCTTTTAAATGGCTCTGAACACTTGCGATATGTGATTCAATGGCATTAAAATAGCTTTTTTTCCAAAAAACTACAAAAAATCGCCCCGCGGCTTGGGGCTTCGCCCCAAGACCCCCAAAGGCTCCGGCGGATGGGGGCCCCCACCCCCAGACCCCCGTCTGTGATACCTTTGAGTTACACCAGCTTTCTCAACACGCTTCCAAAGTTAAATATTTGCGTTTTTCGGCTATTAGTTTAAGCCCTCTCCCTTTGCAAAATCCGGGTTACGTGCCAACAGGCAACGATTTCAGATCTTCCATCCTACGATATCTTTGTCAAACAAAAACTTCCTCTTTGGAAAAATTTTGATGACGTCATTGCATGTGATTTGTGGTTTAAGCCTCCCCCAATCAAAAATTCTGGGTAAGCCAATGAACTGGAGATCACCTGAAAAAAGTTTTGAAGACTTTTTTTTCGGAGAACACTTGCGCCTGTGTCCTTGGTCCTTGGCCTTGGCCTCGAGCGTTCCTGTCCTTGGCCTCGAGAGGTTCTGTCCTCGAAAAGGCTGTCCTTGGCCTTGGCCTCGGATTTTTTTTGTATCCTTGGCCTTGGCCTTGGCCTCGAGCCTTGTGTCCTCGACTCCACCTCTGATGGATATACCACCCAATCTCAACAGTTTGCTCTGGTATAAACAAGAAGAGATTAGTCATTCCCGTTGGTTGACTACGGCAAACGGTTATCTGCGAATGCTTTTGTTTCACTCTTCCGATCTTACTGTTGAGAAGACAAAACTCTCAAGGCTTGTGTCATATATTGTTTCGGTATATTAGCCTTTATTTATGATGACACACCTTAAACCACATGCATGTGAGGGTCCTTTTGTGACATTGTTTCAAAGAGATCTCTTGCTGGCTTTTGAAGCAGTTGATTCCGATGTGTGTAAAGTAGTGAACCAGTACTTTTTGCAGTATGCAAATAGTTGGCTTTCGCCACATAAGTTGCTTTAAGTGTCTACTCTGAAAATCCACCAATGACCAAAACAGTTTGACATCTCTTACTTCACTGCCGGAAGAAGTGGCAATTAAAGATTTGCTTTTGACGAGACAAGCCAAACTAAGAGACTTTTTACCATTTCCAGATAAACCGCGCCATGCATCTCGTTTGGCTCAGCCGAATTTTGAAAATCTATCAAAAATCATAATTGCTGCAATAAAAGAGAAATAGGCTAGCTGAAAGATTTGTTGCATCGCAAAAAGAATCGAGATAATTCTTCACGTAGAAACCGTACAGATGTTCGTCTACGTTCATACTTATGTAGTAGCTCCGGTTGATGTGTTTTTTGCCTTTGTTACTGTACTCGTTTTGTTGTTTTTGTTCCTCTAATTGTCCACGGGAGGTAAAAAACTTTGTTGCAGGCTCAAAATTTCCAGCCAGTTTAAAAATCTGTATCGACACCTTTGTGAGTCAAAGACCATCCCCAAATGGACCTCTCGTGCAGTATAAATGCACGGCAGCGTGTAATGAGATGTCCTATTTGTTGTTTTCGTTCTAAAACTGTTTGATTTGGTTTTGCATATGACTGTTTTGCAGTTTGATTTGCTTTTTATGCCAAATCGTTCCTGACTTGATATTATCTTCAGCTTTACTGAGTGCTAAAACAGTTTTTCGTAAATAACTTCGTTTCTGTTGGAGCTGGCGATTAAGAATGTATTGACTACAGATAGGAAGTCGACCATTCTGTAAATTTTGATACCAAACATTACTCTCTATCTCGTTTTGTTAAGGAGATAGATATCGCACTTGTCAAAAAAAATTTTCCGCGTCCAAAAATATCAAACTTTGGGGGGGCAGGACACCCTCAAAACAACGAGTAATCGAAAAAAAATTTTTTATTTTTTCATTGTGACCTAAATCCGATCTGATGAGACCCCAAGTATTTTTTAATTTCAAAAAAGGTGAAATCATGAAACATCCTAGCCATCAATGATAAAAATAAAAACAACAAAGCGTTACGTTTTTTTCAGTTTCTGTTTCTTTAAGCATTTTCGCGTACAACAGTATACGTGTACAACAGATTAATTTTAACGACCAGATAGGTGGCCTGGGCCTCCTCAAATCAAATTTTTGCTATCCAATTTAAATGCATAACCCGTATTCATGATAAAACAAAAATTTTCCAAGGCAAATATTTAATTGATTAATTACTGCTAAAATTATTGAAGGAGGCAATGTACTTTGCTTCTCCAACCTGGGCTAAGTCACTTACAAAATTTAACTTCAAAATTCAAGATTTTAAACAGGTTTTGGACTTTATCTTTAAGTAAAGGAAAGACTCACCATTTTGACTGTTTCAATTGTCTTTCAATTCTTATAAAGTTTAGTTATTTTAAATGGCTCTAAAAACGTGCGAAATGTGTTCCAAATGGCATTAAAATAGCTATTTTTTTCCGAAAAAATATCCAAAAAATTGTCCTGCGGCGGCCCCCAACTTCCGTCTGTGATACTATTTTGCTCACCACATCTCCCAACTTACACAATTTTGGAAATTTTTTTATCTTTTGGTTCAAGTCCTTTTTTCTTAGCAAAACCCAGGTTACATGCCAACCCAGGCCCCGGGTTCTGATCCTCTATTCTACGGTATCTTTGTCCAGTAAAAAGTCCCTCTTTTCAAAAAAGTTTGATGACATCATTACGTGTGATTCGCCGTTTTGCCTCTCCCCCCCAATCAAAAATCCTGGATACGCCTATGTATCTCGTTACTGTTTTTTTTAACTTTAATCACACTTGATTGAAAAGCAATCATTCATTATCGTGTTTAACTTGCGCTTGCGCGATTGCGGTAAAATTGCTAAAATAATTGCGGCGCAATCGTCAGCGCAACCGTTTAAGAATAATTGCAGCGTAAGCGCTATCGCAAGTGAAATAGTTGCGCTGCAATTATTGCGGCTCAAGTGCCCACCTCTGCGTTTAGTTTCACGATCTATATGTGTATTGTAAAAGATTAAGAGCACTCCCTTCGATTTCGCTTAATAAAAGTTCAACTTTCTGTTTAATGTAGAAAAAATTGAGTCAATGGTCATAGAAAACAGCAGGCAACACAAATAGGTCTTTGAAGAAATATGATAAACAGCTGGGGCAAATGTTATAATACATCATTGCCGATTATTCAAATGAGGAAAAATTTCTTGATAACATTTTCGCTTGATATATTATGACGCATTTGTTTTCTGCGTTGACCTCGGCGGCATTTTTGTATTCTGCGCGGCTCAATAGTTTCAAAGGTACGGCTAAAAACTAACTTTCCTTCCTTGAGAACGGAGGCTTTTTGAAAGTTTGCTGGTAAAATAGAGCTCGGTTCTATTTCCCCGCAAGAACTGATTAGACGTTGATTTTCATTTCCACAAGGGCTGTTGATCGTGTTCAATTTAATTGACGAACTGCTTCAGCTTTTTCAATGTAATTGTTCTTCAAATATTTTCACTTTAAAGCACTAATAGTACACTTTTTTATTTTTCATTTCTGTTTTGCTATGGCCTCGGTTGACTTTTAGCTTCCATTCAAAGCGATTCAACATATGTAGAGCTTAGGTGTAATTTCAAAAATACGTCTATAAGGTGAAGTTTTATGCGCTGATCGGAAGTTCATTTTTCGTGAGCATAATAGACTGATGAGTGATGACAAATTATTAAAATGATTTGTGAATATCCAAACTATTTATTTGGTCACCGATCGTCATTGCGGGGACCTGCCGTCAATTAAATTGAACACGATCAACCGCCCTTGTGGAAATGAAAATCAACGTCTTAACAGTTCTTGCGGGAAAATAGAACCGAGCTCTTTTTTACTGTTTACTCTGATCTACTTTTTACTCTATTTTACTCTGATCGGAAGTTCATTTTTCGTGAGCATAATAGACTGATTAGTGATGACAAATTATTAAAATGATTTGTGAATATCCAAACTATTTATTTGGTCACCGATCGTCGTTGCGGGGACCTGCCGTCAATTAAATTAAACACGATCAACCGCCCTTGTGGAAATGAAAATCAACGTCTAAACAGTTCTTGCGGGAAAATAGAACCGAGCTCTTTTTTACTGTTTACTCTGATCTACTTTTTACTCTATTTTACTCTGATCGGAAGTTCATTTTTCGTGAGCATAATAGACTGATTAGTGATGACAAATTATTAAAATGATTTGTGAATATCCAAACTATTTATTTGGTCACCGATCGTCGTTGCGGGGACCTGCCGTCAATTAAATTGAACACGATCAACCGCCCTTGTGGAAATGAAAATCAACGTCTAAACAGTTCTTGCGGGAAAATAGAACCGAGCTCTTTTTTACTGTTTACTCTGATCTACTTTTTACTCTATTTTACTCTGATCGGAAGTTCATTTTTCGTGAGCATAATAGACTGATTAGTGATGACAAATTATTAAAATGATTTGTGAATATCCAAACTATTTATTTGGTCACCGATCGTCATTGCGGGGACCTGCCGTCAATTAAATTGAACACGATCAACAGCCCTTGTGGAAATGAAAATCAACGTCTGATCAGTTCTTGCGGGGAAATAGAACCGAGCTCTATTTTACCGGCAAACTTTCAAAAAGCCTCCGTTCTCAAGGAAGGAAAGTTAGTTTTTAGCCGTACCTTTGAAACTATTGAGCCGCGCAGAATACAAAAATGCCGCCGAGGTCTACGCAGAAAACAAATGCGTCATAATATATCAAGCGAAAATGTTATCAAGAAATTTTTCCTCATTTGAATAATCGGCAATGATGTATTATAACATTTGCCCCAGTGGTTTATCATATTTCTTCAAAGACCTATTTGTGTTGCCTGCTGTTTTCTATGACCTTTACTCAATTTTTTCTAGATCAAACAGAGAGTTGAACTTTTATTAAGCGAAATCGAAGGGAGTGTCCTAGATCTTTTAGAATACACTTACAGGGTGGCCCATTAGTAGGTATACAGCAATCACAATATAAATCGATTAAATTTGTTTTTACTTTCAAAGCAGCGCATTATTTTCAAAGCGCTTCACATTGCATGCTAAGTACCAGGAACTGAAATAGGACTTGAAATGAAGTACATGCCACCAATAAAAAAATTCTTGTAACATTTTCGAGCGATAACTGTATACCTACTTATGGGCCAACCTGTATAGATCGTGAAACTTGAACGTTTATTGTTCAAAATTTATTATTGAGTGATGTATATTCCAAAGTAAAGTAAAAACTTCTTCGTGCAAGATGTTTTTTTACCACTTGCTCTCAACAAAATCTCAACTTAAATAAAAAACTCGATATTTTGCAAAACTTGTACTCGAACTCGGAAAAATAAAAATGGGGAACTTGATCAGTTGCACTTAAACTCGCAGAAAACTCTATCAATTGTCCATCAATTATAAGCGCTTTTCTATTAAAACATTAAATTGCGTTTCTCACTTATATTTTACGACTGACGGAGAAGAAAACAATTCGTGGTAAATTAATTGACGATCAACGAAGAACATTGTAATCCAATAGAAACAGAAAACATGAAGTTATTTGCTATTTTGTTGGCCGACAAAAGCATATTCCGCATATCGGTTAACAAATTGCCACTAATCGCTATAAGTGAAAGTAAAATTTTGCTTAGGATAGTATGGTTCGATAATTTTTCCATGTCTCGATAATTATTCAATTTGTCATTCGGTTCCAGTACAAATATCAGAATACTTTCTTCTGGCGGAATTATGACCTTTTGATCTATTCCCGTGTTATTTCCGAATTTTAGCTTTCTATGCTTCGCCGGTTTTGAGTCATAAAACAAATAAATAAACTTTAAGTATTCGCATTGCGTGCGTCGCGAAGTCCCACTAAATTGACAAAGTACATATCACTATTGCCGCGGTAAATTTCAAAGAAATTTCTGTAACATTTTCTGAGTGAAAAAAAATACTTGTAAGAACTTGGGCGATTTTTTGAGGTAAAACCCGAACGCTTTCATCTGGCATGAAGCTGAACAAGAAAGTAGCGCGCACGAAAAACTTGATCGTGTGATCCTGGCCTTAAACATCTACTGATATCCAAAACTGCCACCCTAGCTTAAATCGTTCAAAAATTGATTTTTGGGTATCTCCGGGGGTGGTACCCCCAAACTACGTCAAATTATTTGCCACTTAAATATCTACTAATCAAAAAAACAAACTGGCAATCTAGGTTAAGCCGTTCAAAGCATTAAGTTTTAGGGGTCCATTTGGGGGGTTTCCGGGGATAGTAGCCCTAAGCTATGTCAAAATATTTGCTCTGAAATATCTACTGATGTCAAAAAAAAAAAACAAAACAGGCTCCCCAGGTTGAGCAGTCAAAAATTTGATTTTTTGGGTCCCCATTTTGAGAGGATTCCCAGGGGAGTCGCCCCCAAAAATTGCAGGAGAGAAAAATGCGTTTGCAGCTCAACTACTTTACACAAAAGTTAGATTTCGATGTTTTGTGGTTTAAGAGAAGAAAAGCGTACAAGATTTAAGAAGGAAAAAAAGGAAAAAAAAAGAACAATAAGGACAAAAAAAGAAACCTCATTACGGCCAAAAGTGTGTTGGTAGGGATAAAAGGGTATCTTAAGACATGTAAACGTGTGAAACATTTTTGCCGTACTTGCCGCTTTTGAATGAGATGGCTTTTTCCGCCAAATTTTTGGTGCGGTTTTTGGGTCCTAAAACTGAAGTCACGTGACTAATTGCCTCAAAATTTAGTACAAACATACAACTCATTAATCTCAACTTACTGTCACAATTTCAAGTAGCTACACTAAACCGTTCTCGAGTAATAAGCAAAAGTCAGAAGCTTTGCACTCGTTAGTTTGAAAATGGCCGAGTAAAACCACAGGAACAGGCGACGCGAGCGTCGGTCGTTCCAATGAAAGCGAATATAAAGCTTCAAATTTTTGCGCATTATTTGGTTCAAATTGAACCCACAAACCAACGCTGTATCTTCAAAATGCGCGTTTCACAAAAAAAAAAAAAAAATTATGACTATGACTTTATAAAGGTAAAAAAGTAAAAGTTTAGCAACATAAATCAACATTATGTTTGATGAAATTTTTTACAGAAATTGGACTGGTTGTTGAAAATGATTTCTGTGCAACGCGATTATTTTCAATAAAAATAAAAATGATTAAAAATTACAATACCGAGTTGTAACTTGAGCGTTTATCAACAAATCAGCCAGTAACCCTAACACCTAGATCTTACTGACAGTTTTGTTGCTTAGCAATTTCAGCATAGCATTAGTAGAGCTTTGCAAACGTTTTATCCCTTTTCAGCGTTTGCGCCACTGTAAAGATACTTTATGGCATCGCCCTACACCCAAAAGCAATCAGTATTCCTGCTTGCTGTATTGTTTTAGAAAAAAGGAACTTTTCAGAGTTAAAAAAATTTTGTGAGAAGTAAGCTTTTAAAATACTTTTAAAGAAATCTGGGGTTTTTCCTATTTGTAACTTGACTTTTAAAACGGAAAAATTTGTTTTATTTTAGTTTTTTTTGAGTTTCGCTTGATTTTGGCCGTAAACTCGGCTTCTTACGTTATTTGCTATTTTCTGGAGATGTTTGTGGCTGTTGAAATAAGCTTCCACAAATCGTCTTGAAATAGTAACGTAGCAAAAATCAGTGGATAAATAAATTCTACCGTTCAGTCCGCTTTATATAATGCATTGATTTCATCCTTTCATGGGACAAGAAATTTAGATTATCTGAAATTTCCAGTTGCGTTCTTATTAATGGTTGTTTTGTTGAGTAATTTTTATAGTAATAATTTTCGTCATTCAAATATTGATTATGACTTTCTGCAGAGTCAAAGTCAGAAGCTTTTCAAACAAAACTTTTCGGTGACGATCTCTGTCTGATTAGAAATGCGCTGAGCAGGATATTTTAAAGACCAACGTGATTACACAGCAAGGAGAATTACATTCTCAATATTGGCGGCAGGTTTTGATCTTATCGAAACAGTTGAAGTGCGTATACAAACTGCGTTTGCCTGCATGAATCCGTTTTTTTCCTTGAAATGTACACTGCTTCCAGCAAGCTTAGGTGGAATTGCGAACGAGTTGTAGGCATGACTTTAAACCACGAATCGGTTTAGTTAGGTGAACATTTGGTTGGATTCAAACAAATGTTAGCCAATGGCTGAATCGCTCACTGGATCGGCCTTAGTGACACTTTTAGATTTTCATTTTCTATTTGGTTGTGTTCTGCAGAGCTGCACTGGTTGGAGATTCAATAATTTCTTGATTGGATTACCTATGCGAGAGAGGTCGGAGGGTAGAGGTCAGACGAAAAATAGTTTAAATCAAAAAAGATGGAAAATTTTAGACCTGGGTTGATTATGCCCATTTAATCTTGTAAGCATATCACCTAGGAGAAGGACAACTCTGATATAAAAGCTCTCCTCAGTTAGATCGAAACTAAAATATCATGATGAGTACATATAATGAAAATTACGTGAAAGATGTTAATGTATCCGCTTTTCAAGTGGAGCCTCGTACGGCAAGGAAGCGCCTGTGGGCTCTTAGGTTGTCATTCAGCGAAACCCTTAAGGCGTCCAAATCTTAGGCATAGGAGCACGTTTGAAAAATAAGCAGCAATGTTTGCCAGTCAGCCCTAGTGGCATCTCCTACAATGTGCCCACTATACATTTGGAGAGGCGAATGGAGGCAGCGCAGAGTTTTGTACTCGAGATAGTATCGCACACTCACAAGTGTTCCATCACCAGCATTACTGCTGTTGGGAAATTGGAAGATCCTTACCCTCACAAGAAAAGACACGGAGTTGGTTGAGGAAGCAAAGCGGTGTCATCTCGCTATTGTCGAAGTTTGTTCAACTAAGACTCTCGAACTGTGGATCTGGAGGGCGGATAGAAGCTCATCTATTTTAGTGTTGATCCTAGTATGTTTGCTCAAGCGGGTGTGGGAAATCTCACAAGCCCCGATTGTCAGACCGTGTGTTTGATTGGGTTCCTACAGTATCACTGGTCTACATGTTGAAGTTTAAAGTATTGATTCGGTCATTGTCCCTGTTGCAGGTATGCCCCAAATTCTACGAGTGAATACTAGGCTTTTGTGGATGAAGTAAATGATGCTCGAACAATTTTGAGGTGGTGCAGAATTTGAATACGACTTTCAATAAAGCCGATTTCATTTTGCTTTCGCAATAAGCTTTTCGGACAGAACTTTTCAGTTGCGATCTCTGTCTGGTTTGGTATGTGGTGAGCAGGATCTTTTAAAGAGGTCTTTAAAGATCTTTTAAAGACCTCTTTAAAAGATCCTGCTCACCACATACCAAACCAGACAGAGATCGCAACTGAAAAGTTCTGTCCGAAAAGCTTATTGCGAAAGTAAAATGAAATCGGCTTTATTGAAAGTCATATTTAAATGATGCTGTTCTCCGAGTATCACCAACTAATCTACAGTACTTATGGGGGATTTCAACGCACATGTTGGAACAGACACAGATATGTGGAAAGGTGTGATCGGAAAGCAAGGAGTCGCTGGATTGGATAAGATCGGAAACTATTTATTGGAGCTCTTTGTAGTAATAGATTAAGCATCATGAGTACCTTTTTCCAACGCAGAGAAGTTCACAAGTAAATATGGTACCGACTTAGTATGGAGCAAAAATCTTTGATAGATTTTTACATACTGTACAATGGTTATTTCGTCAGATTTAATGTCTGATGCGCTGGACGTTCGAGTGAAGCGAGATGCTGAATTGTCAACTGATCAATATATCATCTAAGTTTAGACAACTTCCTAATGCAACCGAGGACATCGATAAGGAATGGCGGCTGTTCAGATCAGCGATCATTTGATCAGCTGCTGAATGTTGTGGGCGAAAACGGCTTAGAGTGGCGGGCGATAGTGAGAAAAAACACTTTGGTGGAATCAAGTGGTTAAAGAAGCAATCGAGCAAAGAAAGATGTGTTTAGGGCTTTGCTACTGTTGCAGATTGTTATCTCATTTGCAATCCCGGTGCACTGAGGCCCGAAAAGCGGCAACTTCGGCTGTGACAAAATCCAAGGAGAAGTCATGGGAAAAGTTTGGTCGTCTATTAGATTTCAGCTATTTTTTGACAAAGAAAATGTTTTGGCAGACCATCTGCGTTTTACATGGCAAGCAATTACTTATGACTTACTCCACCAAGGATTTGGAAGATAACATTCTGAAGGCTGAGAATGAAATCCTTTCACGGTGGAGGGAATACTTTGAAGATCTTATGAATTCTGTAAAGGCATCGACTCATGACACACAATAAGTGAGACATTTAGGGTAAGAGAAAGTTTTCACTGCAACAGAAGTGGCAACGGCAATTAAAGGAATAAAATCTGGAAAGGCTGCTGGAGAAGATGAACTCAGACTCTAGTTGTTGAAAGCGCTGACCGTACAAAGAATTTTGTGGCTAAAGCGAGTGTATCAAGTTGCGTGGAAGTTGCCACATAATCCTGCTCACCGCATTTCAAATTAGATAGAGATTGCCTCCGAAAAGTTTTGTCTGAAAAGCTTCTGACAAAAAGCATGACTTTGACCCTGAAAGTCATGTTCAAAGTTTGCATCACCTTAAAATTTTTAATTCGAAATTATGTTGGATTTCAGATCTATCGCTGCAATTTCAATTTCATCATGATTTGAGTAAGTAAGCTTGCTATGTTATAACACGTTTAGTAGACATCACTTCGCTTTTTACGTTCTCATTGTTATAAGCCAGACTGCAGTTTCTCATTTAAACCAGGTGAACAAATTTTACCCGGCTTTTCCTTTCTGGAGCCCTGCTGTATTTTATTCCTTTACTGTAGTTTAGTAGACAAAGTTTCTATTGCTGAACATTTAAACCAAGCCCGATTTCCCACCTCGTGAAATAAGTAACAATAAAAGTTGGTGGTCAGAGCTTCCCTATTTCGTGCTTAGCAACAACAGAACTGTGTGAAACATTCTCTGCGTTGTTGGCAGTAGCAGCTTGATTGGAAGACCGTATGATCCCTTCGCTGTCCCTTTGCCTAGAAAACTCGGTGAATGAAGATACAACCACCATGTAGTGTGTGTCAGCTTGTGATCGCAGTCAGGCTTCAAGCCGGGCTTCAACGGATTAGTATTATCGACTTTCTTGTACAGTTTTCCGTGATGCTCATGTAATGTGCACAATAAAATTTCAGCCAAAATCAACTCGTTTATTATATCGTTCAAAATCATATCTAAGTCTGTCACTGGGGCTAAATGTGACATAAGTCTCGAAGCGATCTGAAGGCGAATGCAAATTCCTGGCTTTGCGCTGTTGCCCGAACTTAATGCAGATTTGCTAATCAAGTGGAGCTTGCCAGTTTGCGAGCTTGCTCAGTGCTGACTTTATTTTAGCGGGTCGACGTTCGCACCCGATCATAGTAAATATTCATTTTTGAACTATATTGAACGGCAAGTCGTGTGAACAATTGATTAAAATTTCCATGAGGAATGCTGTTTTAACTCAAAATTATTAGTCGATATAAAGCTAAAAAGTGCAGAATCTGTTCGGTTTTTTGTCATCTATTTTGTTTCATAGTCAATAGCTGAGTATGACCCAAAAAACTGGCATGATAGCAGACTATTTATGGTAAAAAGTTATCCAAAAAGTTTGCTTTTGCTGGCAGTTAGTTGCAGTCAAATGAATATCTAAAAGTTAATCAATATTGGTCTGAAAGTCGTACCTTAAACAATAATGACCATTGTAACGGTTGTCAAAAAGTTGGACAAATTTTCAACGTTAGTGGTTTCACCAAGCCTTATATACAACATCTTCCTATTGCAGTGGTATTTATCGAATATTTGTTAATGGCATTATTTTTTTCGTATTTCGGTAAGGTGATTATTTAAAACGTTTGTAATAACTTTATTTGGGGTTTAGTAAAAAAAAGTTCGAATTTTGGAAAAACTTTGCCATGAAAAATTTGAGCTTGAAATTTTTATGTTTACTCCTCTGAACTAGCAAAAAGTTGAAAAAAATAGAGAAACTCCCCGCTTTTGAATACCTTGTAATTTTAATTACGTTTTATTCCACGAGTTACCTGGGCCAGTAGACAGAGAAAAGATACCATTGGTTAACATTTCTTTTTCTGATTAGGACTTTTTAATCGATTTAATGGCAAATTGCAGATATATGTTGAAGGCTATAGATAAAAATTTCAAATCTATTGAAAAAGATTTTTATAACACAGTACTCGTCACTTGTAAAAATTAAGAATTTAAAACCCTACAGTTTGTTTCACCCGCAATCAAGATCATCAGGGGTGTCTCCAAAAGCACATTATCAAGGGTGTCTGTCAAAAGCAATATGGGAGACTGCGAGTAAAGTCCCCTGCAGCCGGGCAATTAAAAAAAAAAAGCTATTTTAATACTTTTTTTATCACATTTCGCACGTTTTTGAGCCATTTGGAAGAATTAATTTTTTAAGGTTTGAGAGCCAATTGAAAAAAAAAATTGTTTAGTTCTTTCTTGCCTTACAGTTAAAGTCCAAAACTCGTTTAAAACCTAGCATTTTTGAGTTAAGTTTTGTAAATGACTTGCCCATGTGGGGAGAAGTGTGGTACATTGCCTCCTGCAATATTTTACCAGTAAATAATAATTCACTCGAACATTTGCCTTAGAGATTTTTGTTTTGTCGTAAAAATAACCAGTTTTAGGAGTAAATGTATAAACAGGGGTTCCTCAATCCAAATTCAATAATTTGTTCCATAGGCATTTTCCTGAGCTAATTTTTTTGAAGTGTTTTGTCGCGAAAACTAGCGAGATGTAGGTGAATTTTTATTTAACGTCAGCAGATGGTTACTAAATATACGATATTGCATTAAGGTCATGAAAGGGTTAGGTGAGGGCCTGAGGTTGCAACTTGATGAAAACCCTGAATTTTTTCCGGGTTATGCATTTAAATTGGCTGGCAAAAATTTGACTTGAGAGGGCCCGGATCTCCTAGTGCTCAATATTAATATTATTGTTGATTAATACTGTTGTACTGGAAAATACTAAAGGAAACTGAAACTAAAGAAACAACAGGCTTTGTTTTCATCATTTTTATCATTGGTGGCATTTTAACTGAGTTGGAAGAGGCGGACTCCCTGGCTACGCCAACGATAGTTGGCATGCGCGGTTTTCACTATTGTAGGCTGGGGCTTTGCAAACAATTTCCCAGCAGGCGGTGTGCTTCAATCCAGCGTCTTTACATCTCCAAACACATTTTTATAATTTGGTGGCGCTTACTTTATGTCGGGCTTTGAATGACTGTAAATGGTTATAGTAGCAAGATTTGAACTCGGTTTCACATAGTCTATAGTACATCATGGCAATGTTATTGTTTATGTGTACTGTTGCCTCGTAAACAAGAGATTTCCATCAGCCGTCTGGGGGACAGTTCGATTTGTCTCGGCGATTTTGGCGCTTAGAAAAAGATTTTCAGTAGTTTTAAAAGCTTTAAATTCTATACAAATGTAAAAACTTCCAAGACTTGCAAATTTGCAAAAAATAGGGAATAGCAATTTTCAAAACCAATTATTTAATAAATTGATTAATTTTTAATATAATGCTTTATCGGCAGCTGAACATCTGAAAAGAAAGAAAGATTTGTCGCTAATTTTGGCAAATTTTCGGTCTACGACTTTTAGGCGTGGACGTTTAGGCGCAGAATGTTTAGGCGCTGCCGATTATGCATCGAGACTTTTATGTGCCTGGACTTTTAGGCACCGAGACTTTTAGGCAACATAGGTAAAAAAATTTTTTTCAATTTTTTCAACAAAATTTTTTTTTCATTTTTTTCCAAAACAAGTTTTTTTTCAAGAAAAAAATTTTTTTTTCACAAAAAGAAGTTTTTTTTCCAAAAATAAGTTTTTTTTCCAAAAAAAAGGTTTTTTTCCAAAAAACATTTTTCTACAAAAAACATTTTCTTCTCAAAAATATTTTTTTGTTTTAAATGACAGTCTTTTTTCAAATAAAACTTTTTTGAAAAAAAAAGCTTTTTCCAACAAAAAAGTTTCACTTTGATTAAAATGTTAATATTTTTGAAGCTTTTCATCAGTTGTTTGTCAAGAAGAATCGTCAAAATAGAGAGCGCAGGAAAAGGAATGGCTATAGGAAAAAGCCGAGCAGTGATTGGTTGTAAAAGGATTGCTGAAAGAGCGTCATTTGTGTACAATAGGGTTGTTCGAAAAAAACTTTTTTTTTCAAATTTAACCCATCACCCCCGCAAATTGTCAGGTTGGTGATAGAAACCCCACATATCAAATTTCAGCTCATTTGATGCACAGGGATAGGAGGGCATGCAATTCAAAATTTTGAATTTTTGTCAAAAAACATGGATTTTTTGCTCACGTTAGCATTAATCTTTGCGGCCAATATACTTGGTATCTAAGCTTTTTTTGATTTAATATTGCTCAAATTACATATTAGACCCAGTCTAAACCAGTTTCTAGTGTTTGTTTTGAAAATTTATTCACAAAAAATGTTCCTGTTTTTTGCTATTTTGACCAAAATATGATAAGATGCGTATGCCATCTCGACTACTTTTTAGCACCAGTACTGCCCTACAAACCACTGCATATAATGAGAAAAAGACTGATTTTTACCAAAAAACTCATTTAACGTCCCTCTTCAAGTCCAAGCGATGACATACACCGGGTTATTGAAACTACGTTCGGCAAGTTCAACCAGTACGAAATATAAATTTATCATTGCAATCACAACTGCTCTAATGAGAGTCAACCACCAGCAGTTGATGAAGTTTCAAACAATATTTTCTCGCGGTCCAGCATTTTGTGTAAGTTGTTCTAACGCTTAGCAAGAACAACTTCATGATCGTCCCATTTTTTAACTCTTTGCTTTTTCAAGTTGGAATGATTCATTACAAAATGCTACAAAGTTTCGTGCATCGGCTGAGCGTTCTTTAGGTAATAATGCTTAAATTCTAACCTGGGTTGTTCCTGCCAATAGAGCTGGCCAGATACATCTCATCAATGTTTTAAATGAATCAACAAACCATCACATCTCGTCTGTGTTTTTGATGAGTCGACATACCATCACGTATGCACAATACGTTCAAGGTTGAGACCAGCGCAATAACAGTAGTAGTTTGAGCCCCGTTCATATGCAGGGTTGGCCATCACCAAAGAATCACTTGGAGTGTGATGTGAAGCAAAGTAAAATCTATCAAAGAACATATATTTTGCCCACGTTCTTCGGGTGTAAAATACATGTTCTTTTCTGGAGCAGTGAAGCATTGTATGTATGTATGTAAGTATTTTGAGAAAGGCTAAGACAAGGGTCATAGTCAAGAGATTCCTAAACCGAGAGTGCTCAAACCACTAACTTGGTGAGCGTAAATCAAATTTAGTTAAGGGGGTTCAGGACAAGAGCACTTGGGACATTGTTTCACAAAATAATGATTTAATGACAATATGACAATAAATGGAATTAAGCCGTCGCGACGCGTTTCGTCCTAGCGCAAGGGACTCTTCAGGCGACAAAGGTCAATTTTGTTTTCATTAGCCAAAACAAAAAAAATTAATTACCGTAATTGGAATCGGCCCCCCTTAACGTTTCTAGGCTATATGGCTTCCAGTGCAATATTTGTCGGCGAAAAGTTTTGGAATAACCATATTGCACTGGAAGCCATATAGCCTAGAAACGGTGAGGGGGCCGATTCCAATTACGGTAATTAATTTTTTTTGTTTTGGCTAATGAAAACAAAATTGACCTTTGTCGCCTGAAGAGTCCCTAGAGCAAGGACGAAATGCGTCGCGACGGCCTAATTCCATTTATTGTCATATTGTCATTAAATCATTATTCATTTTGTGAAACAATGTCCCAAGTGCTCTTGTCCTGAACCCCCTTAACTGAATATATATGTAAGTATGTATGTATCAGTTAAATTAGCTAGTTAATCAAAATTGTTTTAAATGCTTTGGTGTAGAGTTATGGTCCACCCTGTATTTAGTATGTCACAAATAAAAGCATTAAAAACCCGTATGTTTCACTCCTATAACTTAGCTAGATCTTTAGCAGTTAACTCCTAAAATGATTACAGCTTAGGGTAAAACAGACTAAAGGGTTTTCAATGTTTTATCTGTGCTATGCTAAATATATGTTTTTACCACCCATTTATTCAGCCCAGTATAATAACCAATCTTGCGTGGTCTTCTTGTTCACAAAGCGCAGAATATCAGAGCGGAAGCAGTGCTTCTCAGACGTATGGCTATCAAGGATATTACACAGAACAATCTTGAGAAAAATTTTGCCCAACAGTTTATAGTGTTTGGTTGTTAACATTTAAGTCACAAATATTGGTAAATGCTTTGTTAGCTTTACAGGCTGCTTTTTGGATGCACAATACAATCGCACTAATAATATTATGTTCAGCAACAAATGTTGCATTTGCCTTTTCAAAATGGATAACCAACAAGGTTGTAGAATTGTTTCAAGATTGTGCAAGTGTAGTTAGAGTTACCATCTAATCAAAGAACAGTTTCATTTTTGTGGAAAAACACTGTTACCGCTGACTTACAAGGCGTTAGATAGAACCAGAACAAAATAAGAGAATGGTTTTTAAGCTGATTTTGCTATTACACCGCGAAACCAGTAACATTAAAACGACGCAAGAACTAGTGTTTCCTGTATTTTTTGCCGAATCAAATTACTGTATATTATCGGTTAGATTGGTAGATAATTTAGCGTTTGGTTATGAGACTTGTAACATTTTGCAATGAATCATTCCAACTTTCAACTTTTTTATATTTTACAGTACCTTGAAAAACCAAAGAGTTAAAAAATGGGACGATCATGAAGTTGTTCTTGCTAAGCGTTAGAACAACTTACACAAAATGCTGGACCGCGAGAAAATATTGTTTGAAACTTCATCAACTGCTGGTGGTTGACTCTCATTAGAGCAGTTGTGATTGCAATGATAATTTATATTTCGTACTGGTTGAACTTGCCGAACGTAGTTTCAATAACCCAGCGTATGTCATCGCTTGGACTTGAAGAGGGACGTTAAATGAGTTTTTTGGTAAAAATCAGTCTTTTTCTCATTATATGCAGTGGTTTGTAGGGCAGTACTGGTGCTAAAAAGTAGTCGAGATGGCATACGCATCTTATCATATTTTGGTCAAAATAGCAAAAAACAGGAACATTTTTTGTGAATAAATTTTCAAAACAAACACTAGAAACTGGTTTAGACTGGGTCTAATATGTAATTTGAGCAATATTAAATCAAAAAAAGCTTAGATACCAAGTATATTGGCCGCAAAGATTAATGCTAACGTGAGCAAAAAATCCATATTTTTCGACAAAAATTCAAAATTTTGAATTGCATGCCCTCCTATCCCTGTGCATCAAATGAGCTGAAATTTGATATGTGGGGTTTCTATCACCAACCTGACAATTTTCGGGGGTGATGGGTTAAATTTGAAAAAAAAAAGTTTTTTTCGAACAACCCTAGTGTACAACCTTTAAGCTGTACAAGAATTCTTTTTGTCAGCAGAGGGCAGAATAAGAAGTTTTGATAAAAGTGACTTTAAAAGCAGATAGATGGAAGCAGAGCCGAAAAAGTTTTACAAAAAATTGATTTCTAAATGCATTTTTTCAATAACAAAAAATGTTTTCCACTACTTACTTGCAAAGTTTTTTTTACCTAATCCAGACGCAAGCGATTTCCAGCCAGCGGTCTAAAATTTTGCGGCGCACGGACACAAGTTGCTTGTGCAATATTGGCACACGCAGCAAGGCGTGTGACGTTTCATGGTTGTTTTGAGTCTATCTCTACCAAACAATAGAGTACAAACGTTTTCAGGAGCTAAGAATTCATCTTTCGGCAGATTCCTATTCATAGTCTTTACATCTTGTTGTAAATATAGTAAAAGCAATGTTTAAATTGATATTTTTAAGTTTAATCTTTACACCTTGTTGTAAATAGACTTATAGTTAAAACGAAGTCAAATTCTTAAAGTCAACTTCTTCAGAATTGCATCAAGAACTTTTGAAGTTGAACAGGATTGCTGCTGCTTCAACTTGTTGGTTTACTCGACAACCATTCCCGACAATTTTTCGTGTAAAATTTTTCATACAAGTGCTATGTAGTTTAAATTTTTCACGCATTTTTTTGGGAAGAAAAACGTTTTTTTGTAGAAAAAAATGTTTTTTGGAAAAAAAACTTTTTTTGTGAAAAAAACTAAAAAATTTTTTTTTTTATCTCTGGCGCATAAAAGTCCCTGCGCCTAATCAGCGGCGTCTAAACGTCCTGCGCCTAAACGTCAGCGCCTAAACGTCCGCGCCTAATAGTCACGGTCTGACAAATGTTGGCCACTGAGTATGGTTACAGATAACACAGTTTCAAAGGCTTAAATTTGCATAGTCGAGCTTGTCTAAATTAATTGACAACTTTTCATCTAAAGTTAAAATCAGCGACAAATTTCTCAACAAAAAATTAAAACTTATAGTCAGAAATGAGCGGCCCTAATAAGCACTATTTTATTCCACATGAGACCCGATTGATTTCACTAGTGTTCTCGCAACCTCCATCCCGAACTCAGTCGAACCCGAAAACCAGACCCGATTCACGTTGTGTAGGGTTGCTCAAAACGGTTCGATTATCAAACTGGTTTTCAACTCATACAATGATGTTTTTAGATCAGTGTCATACGGATAATTGCGAAGATCCACGGTACGTCACCCGGAACTTCAATTGCGACTGCCGCAGAAGCCTTAGCAGCCCTACACATCTTATAAACGAATCGCAGTGCATTGATTTTGCGTGGGTGTGCGACGGAACACCCGACTGCAGCGACGGATCAGATGAAGTAGATTGCTTTTGTTCCGCCGATCAGTATCAATGCAGTAGTTGCGAACGAGGTCATGGAGGTTGTTCCGAAATATACTACTGTTTACCGGGTACAAGCGTTGGCGATGGAAGAAGAGATTGCCCGTCAAATAAAGATGAAAAGTAAGGAATACCTAATGAACAATCTAAAACAAAAAATCACAAAAACTAATATTTGAGCAACGTTTTGAAGTAGTAATAAGCCATTGTTTAGTAAGAGTAGAATTAACTAGATATGGACCCTAAAAAAACAGAAAATATATAAAACAGTCAAAATTTTATCTCATATTTTTTATTTTTTTTATTTAAACCATAGCGATGATTGTGTTTTATTTTGATCTTATGTCAATTTGGAATTAATATCTGATGTGGAGCAGCAATAAACAGGTATTTACAAAGATTTTACATGCTAGATCAAAAACTTTATTGTTAAGCCAATTAAATATTTTTAAACATACATCCGACAACTTTGAATAACCACTTTTAGCCTAAATTAAACGCTTTGGTTGTATGTTGCAGCATCTACTTAAACTAGTAGCCTGCTAGAAAGCAACAGATTTAATTTGTTTTGTTGATTGCTATTAGTTGCCTCGAAGCTCACTTTATGCAATAAATATGTTCCACTCTTTTTTGATATTTACTTTGGCAATCTTGTTTTATAATTCTGTTCTATAAACATATGCTCTCTAATTCAGTTGGAATTTTAGAATGGTATGTGGATTATTAATGGTGTGTGACCAGGCGCGTAGCCAGAAATTCGCAATGGGGGGGGGGTTTTGGGGGTCTGGGGGCGGAGCCCCAGCGCTCGAAAATTTTGCATTTTTTTTTGCACAAATAACTTCATTTTAGGGCTATTTTGATTAAAAAATAATGCTTTTAAAACGTGACTTAGAAATTGGCAGTGCAAACAAGATTAAACGGGTGGCGTAAATGGGTTATTTGGGAGGTGGCTAATGGTAAAATGTTAGTTCTCTTGTTTAGATGCTGTTACATTATAAAATCGAATACTTCAATAAAACTCACACGGAGTAATCTATTTCGTATACAGTTTATAGAGAAAAATAATTGTGGGGGACTAATGAAAAGAGATTTGAGAGAAATGATTGGTAATTAACAAATACTGAATAGCCCCCCCCCCCCCCCTTATTCCTTAGTTTGTGGTGTATTTGTTGATGACACTTATGTTCAGCATTTTTACACTTGTGATCAAATTTGATTGCTTATTTCTCACCATTTTTCAAAGTTTTCATTTATTTATTGGTTTTATTTTTGACAAATTAGCCCCTCCCCTGAACATATGTTTCAAAAGATGTTTTAAATCACTATTTAGTCCACTCCAGAGCATAAAAAAAGTCTCAAAAGCGCTAAAAATGTAGTGTTTTTTCCCATTTTGCATTTTGGTGGGCATGCCAATGGGGGGGGGGGCTATAGCCCCCCGCCCCTCTGGCAACGCTATTGGCTAAAAACGTGGTATTTTCCTTATTCTGCATTTTGGTCGGCAGTTCATTAGCCCCCCTAAATAAACGTTTCAAACTATGCTTTAAAGCATTTTTTAGTCCAATCCAGTGCAAAAGAGAGTCTTAGAGATGCTAAAAACAAGGTATTTTCTTTATTCTGCATTTTGGTCGGCAGTCCATTAGCCCCCCTCCCCAAATAAACGTTTCAAACTATGTTTTAAAGCATTTTTTAGTCCAATTAGTGCAAAAGAGAGTCTTAGAACTGCTAAAAACGTGGTATTTTCCTTATTCTGCATTTTGGTCGGCAGTCCATTAGCCCCCCCCCCCCCAAATAAACGTTTCAAACTATGCTTTAAAGCATTTTTTAGTCCAATTAGTGCAAAAGAGAGTCTTAGAACTGCTAAAAACAGGGTATTTTCCTTATTCTGCATTTTGGTTGGCAGTCCATTAACTCCCCCCCCCTAAATAAACGTTTCAAACTATGTTTTAAAGCATTTTTTAGTCTAATGCAGTGCAAAAGACAGTCTTAGAACTGCTAAAAACGTGGTATTTTTCTTCTGCATTTTGGTCGGCAGTCCATTAGCCCCCCCAAATAAACGTTTCAAACTATGCTTTAAAGCATTTTTTAGTCCAATCCAGTGCAAAAGAGAGTCTTAGAGATGCTAAAAACGTGGTATTTTCTTTATTCTGCATTTTGGTCGGCAGTCCATTAGCCCCTCCCAAATAAACATTTCAAACTATGTTTCAAAGCATTTTTTAGTCCAATTAGTGCAAAAGAGAGTCTTAGAACTGCTAAAAACAGGGTATTTTCCTTATTCTGCATTTTGGTTGGCAGTCCATTAACTCCCCCCCCCCTAAATAAACGTTTCAAACTATGCTTTAAAGCATTTTTTAGTCTAATGCAGTGCAAAAGACAGTCTTAGAACTGCTAAAAACGTGGTATTTTCTTTATTCTGCATTTTGGTCGGCAGTCCATTAGCCCCCCCCAAATAAACGTTTCAAACTATGCTTTAAAGCATTTTTTAGTCCAATTAGTGCAAAAGAGAGTCTTAGAACTGCTAAAAACGTGGTATTTTCTTTATTCTGCATTTTGGTCGGCAGTCCATTAGCCCCCCCCAAATAAACGTTTCAAACTATGCTTTAAATCATTTTTTAGTCCAATCCAGTGCAAAAAAGAGTCTTAGAAGTGCTAAAAACGTGGTATTTTCCGTTTATGCAGTTTGGTCTACAGGCCAATGGGGGGGGGCTATAGCCCCCCCCCTGGCTACGCTACTTTGTGTGACTGTAGACTATTACAAAAGAAGGATAATTCATTTTTGCGTAAAATGTAAAAATTAAAACCGTTGCTTGTCACAACCATTAAGCTAACCAGTGTATTGGGCCATTTAATGTTGTATCGAATTTTGTAGCTGTTTAAAAGGTTAATTTATGGTCCAATTTGCGCACCCTAGCGTTATGTTGGTATGTTGGTTGCTGTAGATAAAATACATTCGGTGACAATTTATCCTCAGTTAGTTAGAATAGAATTTATCCCACAATCAAACACACACAGTAGTATTAGGTTAGTTTAGTTTTGGTTACTTTATTTTTTGGCGAAATGCAACAAATTAATGTGATAGTTGACTCAAAAATGAATGGATTTCTACCTTAATGCACTTTGCCACACTTCCCAAGAGAAGTCCAGACAGGTGACTTTTGAACACCTCTAAAATTAAAGGTGAAACATGGGAACTGCGACTATAAAAAATTAGTTGAAAAAATAAATAAGCATAAACAAAACCAAAATGCAAACAGAAAACAAGGCAAAACAAATAAAAAACAAACAAAGAAAACACAATGAAATAGCAAACCTACCGTGATCTTATACTGGGAAATGTTCTGGACTTTGGTGGAAGAGAATCAGTATTTGCTAATCAAAAATTTTTTTAATTTAGTTCGAAAGCTTGTTAAATTGTGAGAGTGACGAATTTCAACTGGCATTTCATTCCAGATTTTAGAACAGTTGTATAGGATTGATCGGCGACAGATTACTTTTTTCATGAATGGGGCATGGATATTGCTTCGCTTTCTGGTTTGATCCTGGTGCACTGCAGAATTCAACTTAAGTGATTCAGTGAAACATTGCTGGAGCATATTACGGAAAAATTTGTAAACGAAACAGCCAACTCCTACCTTATAAATATCTTATATCTTTAAAATTTCAAACTTTTTGTATATGGCATCACAATTTGAACCAGAAACACGAAAAAATATAATTCTCAAAATTTTGTTGCAGCATCGTTGTAAAGAATCTATAATAGGCAAATATTTGTAGTGCGCCGTGTGGAAAAACAGTAATTTAAGTGGCTGCAGGCAGAAGAGGAAAATAAAGTTAGCATACATAAGCATTAGGGTTATGAATTTTTCAACTTCTGGAATGAAATTAAATTCCTGGGTTTGCAATCAATGAACTTTTATATATTAAGTATTTTTACACTAATGTTTTATTCCAAAACGAAAAAAAGCTCGCGCACCCAATACGTTGAAGATTTCCAGATTTTTGGCTAATTTTAACATGCCAATCATGCTTTTTCAGGCAATTTCACCGCTTAATATAGCAGCCCGAGTGGTCAAGGCAGGGCTGATATCGTCTCAGAAAAGCTAAAGCCATGGTTGGCCTGGCAGATATGCAGACAAAATTGACAAGCTCAAAGGACCTTTTCTTTGCCTCAAGATTTCGTCTTGCTGGCCACAAGAGAACTCTTTTTTAGCGCAGTGTTTACCAGCTTTCCAACTGTAATTCGCAAGCGCCACCTCATAATAGGCTCTGTCTACGGCGCTGGTTAATAGCCTAGAACAAAGAATCACAACCAAGCTTTAACAAACGGTGAAAACTAATAATATTGGCTATTGAGATGATCTGAAATTTTTGGGTGAACAAAAATTTTTCTTGCAACCAATGAAAAACAAAAAACACTTAAATGTTCAAAAATGCCCATTCTTAGGTAGACCTGCCGATTCTGTAGTTTACGTATTGATAGCGAAAAGTTTAATGCAGTATAGTGAGACTGCTCTTTCAGCATTACATGTAGAAAAAGTGATACACCGATAAAGTAAAGCTGTAGTGGAGAACGAGATCCACAAATACCCCTGAATGTTGGCTGTTGCAATCTTTTTATTCGATTAGATGTTTGTTTATGAGAAAGCACAATTTGCATTTCAAATTTGTTCTTCGCACAAGCGTTGTAAAAAACTATGTAACTGTTTAATAAAAAAGCTGTGGTAGACTAAACTGCCCATTAAAAGGCTTTGAAATATGAAATACGGCAAACAAAAGAAATTTCCTTAATAAAAAGGCTTTGAAAGATTTGTACAGAATGCTTATGAAAAAGCAAATTGTTGGCAGATATTGGTCCTGGGCAGAGGTGGTCAGTAACGAAGTAGTTCTACTTAAGTAGACTACTTAAGTAGTATTTTCGGTAACGAGCGACTTACTTAAGTATTTTTCATTTCTGATAGTTCTACTTTTACTTCAATTAAAATCCTCTCGAAGTAACGCTACTTGAGTTGTAATGACTTTTATGTAAAGTAGAAGTAAACACCTAGCCAATCCTTTTTGATGATGATTTGACCAATGACCACGATTTGAAGTTTTTTTGTTTGTCTCATTATATCTGGCAACTCTGCTTATCGAAAACATGTTCGT
The DNA here is from genome assembly GCA_963965965.1 of Trididemnum nubilum. Classification (NCBI taxonomy): domain Eukaryota; kingdom Metazoa; phylum Chordata; class Ascidiacea; order Aplousobranchia; family Didemnidae; genus Trididemnum; species Trididemnum nubilum. The sequence goes on from OZ014490.1 coordinate 33,959,318, forward strand.
GCAGGACGCGAAACAGAAGTCTGGTACGCTGTGATTACAGTCTATGTACCGGTAATGAGCCGCAATTTTGAGGTTTGGCAAGGTTTTCTGGAATTTCTTTGTTTTAGGTGGGCGCAGTATTATTGTGTACTTTATTGTTTGTTAGGTTTTCCAAAGAAGTATTGCAGATAGATACCGGTAGTTGAAAGCCTTCACTTAGGCCGATAGCTGCCAGTATATACCAGTAAGCGTTTGGGCTACTACTGTAGTACCAGCATTGATAAAATATAAGATTTAGACTAGCCTGTATTTAAACTATCTTAGCAGCCTACTGTCATTTCCGTGATTGTCATTTACCGCTCTAGAGGCATGCAAGCTATACAATTAGCCATCCGAGCAGAGTAATGCATTGTTTAGATCAGTGCTCTTCAACCTTTTTTTACGTGGTATATCTTTTGCGAATTTCGAAAACTTTGTATACTCCACAAAAAATTCTAGCCCGTGTAAGCGGTGCAGACTTTTTTGTAGATCCGATTTTTCATGCTTAGATTTGGGCGAAATTAGACCGAATCTAGCCCGAATGTAAGTGGAGACCATTTTCTTTTTTTTTTTTTTTTTGGAGATCGCAGTACTGTTTCGTATACCCTCTGTATACCGAGTACCATAATTACCGTTTCGCATACCAATTGGTATATCGTATACCCGGGTGAAGATTTGTTCGAATTAGATGTCACGAATCTCTGGTGACCTGCTGATTGGCTGACTTCATATTGTACATAGCAGGTTTAATCCAATAAAAGTTTGAATGGATTGTTGAACTCGACCGTTAGGTAGTGTATATTATTCCACCTCACAACGTGTACAATAAGTACGTATCGAGTTTGTTTTACTGTACAGTACTACGAAACTTATTGAATAGTTTCGACGATTCATTTACAGGTCATCTAGGGTAGTGTGTTTTTGCGTTGCATCAAATGCCAGGTGTTGACTCAGTCTCACTAAAAAAAAAAGCATACCGAACGCTGATTAGCATGATACAGTAGACAAACTAGACATGCGCATTACTCCTGGTTCGTACGAAAAAGATTAGCGGTTATCGGCGTTGCGTTTGCTACGGCCCGTCTGGGATTCAATTCCCTAGCCGGTTAATGAACAGTGTTGCTAACGACTCGCCATCGCTGCGACATTTCTTCTCAAGCTGTGTTGTCCAGGCGCGGAGATGAGCCCAGAGCCCCTACTAAATCGTATTCGTAACACGCTTCGGTGTAATTTCAAGAGAATAATAAAACTTTGATTTTTTGATATGCTACCGTAAGTATGGCTTTGCTTGAACACTGATCGTAAGCGTCACAACAGCAAACCTTCGAAGAATAAACAAACACGTGAAATTCGAAATTACTTTCTACTTTCATTACTTAAGTAGAATTAATTTTGACTACTTTCCTACTTTTACTTAAGTGGAAATGCTTCGCCATACTTCTACTTTTACTTGAAAGTCATTTTTGAGTAAGTAACAATACTTCTACTTAAGTAGATTTTTCGACTACTTTGTCCACCTCTGGTCCTGGGTTTAATTTTTTGCTCAAGCTTTTAAGTCAGATGTTCGATTTTGTGAATTTTTTGTTATTTTCAAAAATCTTGAGGTCATTTTTGCGATTGCAAGGGAGCAATTTTTGGGATTGTATTCGAAAATAAGCAGAACTTATTCAATTTTGTTTGTCATTGTGACCAAAAACGAGTAAATATATTTTTAAAATTTTCTTTGGTTATTCGCTAAAAATTTGGGTCAATCACCGTTAAATAACCGAAAAAGCAAACGAACCAAATTTGGGGTTTTAAATGACATAAAACTACAAAAGCCAGAAGAAAAGCAAGAGTTTCTGACATGGCATAAAATAAGAAATGCCAAAAAAAAAAGTAAAAGCAAGGTCAAAAGAAAAGCAAAACTAGTGGCACTCGCAATGATCTAATCTGCGACTAAAGCTTGAAGCAGTTAAGCATATTAGCTCACAAGTCACAGTTTTAGTCGTTAAAAAGGTTTTTGTGACTAATTTATATATTTTGGTGGGTGTCCCCTGACAAATTTTGGCTTGCAATTGTTAATTTTTTTTACCCTTGTCAGGGGTTAAATTGTTGCCAGTGGGGCAGCAACAACACCCTGAGAAAATCTTTTTCATGCAGAAGCAAAATTTTCCAATTGTTTCAAAGCAACAAGTCAATACAAAACTATTTATTGCAAATCGTAACCGTGTAGGGACTACAATGGACATAAGCTTGGTTTAGGTATCAGTGCTAGTGTTACTAAAAATCGATATACAGTAATATCCAAAACCTCTTTTCACAAGTCATTTTAATTTCACGCCGAAAAAAACCGACATTCAGACGCACTGGGTTGATGTTTCATCAGCGATTGAGATAGTACGATCAGACATGGTAACCAAAAGAGGAAATAATCGTATGTGATAAAAAATTTTAAAAATTCGTCAAACATTACAAATTTTAGTGGTATAGTTTTTGAAAAGTCACCTTAAGCGTGAGACTTCTCTTCACTCACAAACTCAATTCGTATGATTGCGTGACTGCTGGGTGTGTCACTTAATTATTGATTCAGTTTATACAATATGCTGTGCGTAATTATTTTCGCTCTGCTTTATCGGGTAATTTAATATAATTCTTCAGTGAATCACACGACTTTTATGGGGAAATGGGAGCGCGAGGTTTTTGTAATGTTAAGCAAAAAGCAAGTAATATTCGTCATTAGCATTCAAAAGTTCATCACTTGTAGCATCAGGCATTTTGATCACAAAAAAATTATACCCTAATGAGCACGTCAAATTGTCACAAGATAGTTTGTTTCCAATACAAAGCATGTGAGCTTTCCGGTAAAGATTCTTTAAAACAATTACGCCAAAAATTTCAAGTTGTCCACTTCCGAATTGCCAATTTTAATTGGATTCCCAGGTTCACAGGCATAGACGTAGCCAGGATTTTTGATTGGGGGGGGGCCAAACAACAAGTCACATGCAATGACGTCATCATAAATTTTCAAAAAAGGAACTTTTTGTGGGGCAAAGATATCGTAGAATGCAGGCGCGTAGCCAGGATTTGAAAAAGGGGGGGGGGGCTTTTTTGAAAGAGTGAGACAACTTCCAACGACCTTGACCCGAATTTTCATTGTTTCCATCCAAAAATTTAGACCAAAATCGGAAATTCAAACGCTTTTTCAGCCCAAAAACATGAGATCTTCAAAAAAAAAGGTCTTCGCTGAAATTAAATCGGTTTTTTCGGCCAAAATCGGAAATTTAAACGTTGTTTTCTGGTCGAATCACGGCATCTACTTCGCAACTTTGGCACCCAATTTCCTTTGGGGGGGCTGTTTTCATTTTTTCAGCAAAAATCAGCCTCAAAAGCATCAAAAACGTGCGATTTTGCATACTTTACAGGCCAATTGCATACTACACAGCCCCCCCGCCCCCCCCCCCCCCCCCACTGGCTGCGCTACTGGTAGAAGGGAAGATCAGAAGCCGTAGCCTGTCGGAACTTAACCAGGATTTTGATAAAGGGAGAAGGCGAAAACTAATAGTTAGAAAATGCAAACGTCTAACTTAGGAGACGTGTTGAGTAAGCTAGTGTACTTAAATATATCACAGACGGAAGTCTGGGGGCTAAGCCCCCAGCCGCTGGGCGATTTTTGTAAGTTTTTGGAAAAAAAATCTATTTTAATCCCATTGGATCACATTTCTCACGTGTTCACAGCCTTTTGAAAGAACTAGATTTTTAACATTTGAAATCCAATCGAAAAAATTTGATTGTTCAATCCTCCTGTTACTAGCAATTAAAGTCCAAAACGCGTTTTAAATATTGCATTATAGTGTAAAATTTTAATTGTAAGTGATTTGGTCTATGTAGGGGGAAGTAAGGCACATTGCCTACTGCAATATTTTAGCACTAAATAATAATCTACTCGTAGATTTTCCTTAGAGATTTTTGTTTTGTAATGAAGTTAACCACTTATAGGAGTACATGTACGGCTAGGGGGCCCAGGCCCCCTCAACTGAAATTCAATAATTTGTTCAATGAGCATTTTTCTTAGTTTTTTTTTAAAAGCATTTTGTGCGTAAAAACTGGCGAGGTGGAGTGAATCGTTAGTGAAAAGTGGAACAATAGATGGTTACGCTTACTAAACATGTTATTACCGGGCCGGATTTACATTGCGCGGGCCCCTGGCACTAAGGAGATTTTTGCAACACCTTCCTGTCAAATATAAGTGAAGACCAAAAAAGTCCTACTATCTGAGCGCCGGGCCCTGGCACTGTGCCATATTGCAAATACGGCGGGTTATTACATTACGTTCATAAAAAGTTTAGACGAAGGCCTGAAGTAGCAACTTTTAGGACAAAAACCCTTGGTTTCACCCTGGTTATACGTTTAAATTGGTTGGAAAAAATTGAATTAAGGGGGTGCGCTGGTCCCCCAGGTCGTCAATATTATTTATTGTTAATTACTGTTGTACGCCTGTACTGTTGTACGCAAAGATGCTGAAAGAAACTGAAACTGAAAAAACAAGGCTTTTTTGTCAAATTTGTGTCATTGGTGGCATTTCTATTAAAGAGGCCCGGGCCCCCTGGGCCACCCCCTGGCTACACCAGTGATTTTGAGATAAGATCGCGCCTTTAAGTTCTTTGATAAAAAAACATTTAAATCAAAATCAAAATAACTTTTTTTCCAAAACGTGGAGGACTCGAGTCAAGTCACTTGACAGTTTATTGAAACCTCCACGAATTGCATGACATTATTATGACGTGGACGCGTAATCGCCATTATTATTACTTACTTTTGTACGCGTAAATCCTAAATTAAAAAAACTGCAATTCCGAACAAGGCAACATACTGGCTATGCTCTCACTATGTTTATCATTGGTAGCATTTTAATTGGGGGGTTTGCATTACCGCCTGTGTTAGCATTAAGTTCATAATAACGTTAAACGAGAGCCTGGGGTTGCAACTTTTAGGACAAAACTTCTAGATTTCCTAAAGCTTTTATATAAATTGTTAAAAATTTGAATTTAGGTCCCCTGGCCCGGAACCCTTGGTCGTCAGTTAGGGGCCCCGGAGGCCCCTGTTTGTCATCTAGGGGCCCGGGGCTTCCTGGTTGTTGGATAGAGGCCCCCTGTTTGTCAGTTGAGTGCCCCGGGGCCGTCTGGTCATTAGTTAGGGGCCCTGGAGCCCCCTGGTCGTCAGTTAGGGGCCCTGGGGCCCCCTGGTTGTCGGTTAGGGGCCCTGGAGCCCCCTGGTTGTTAATTAAGGTCCCGGGGCCCCCTGTTCGTCAGTAAGAGGCCCCAGGGCCTCCGTGTTTGTCAGTTAGGGGCCGTGGGGTCCCCTGTTCTCAGTTAGGGGCCCTGGTGCCCCCTGTTTGTCATTTAGGGGCCCGGGGCTCCCTGGTTGTCGGTTAGAGGCACCCTGTTTGTCAGTTCGGGGTCCCTTGAATTGTCGGTTAGGTGGACCCTGGTCATCAGTTAGGGGCTCTGGAGCCCCCTAGTCGTCAGTTAGAAACTCTGGGTCTCCCTGGTTGTCAGTTAGGGGCCCCACGGCCCCCTGGTTGTCAGTTAGGGGCCCTGGTTCCCCTGGTTGTCGATTTGGGGCCCCGGGGCCCCCTGGTCGTTAGTTAGGGGCCCCCTGGTTGTCAGTTAGGAATCCTGGGGCCCCTTGTTTGTCAGTAAGAAGCCCCGGGGCCCCCTGTTTGTCAGTTAGGGGTCCCGGGGCCCCCTGGTTGTCGGTTAGAGCCCCCTGGTTGTTAGTTAGAGACCCTGGGGCCGCCTGGTCGTCAGTTGGAGGTCCCGGAGCCCCCTGTCCGTCAGTTAGGAGCCCCAAGGCCCCCTGGTTGTTAGTTAACCTATTTGTACCGGGGGGCAAATTTGCCCCCCCTCTCAGTTATTTTAATATAGCTCCTAAACGAAAGCAAAGTTTTGCTTTGATGCACCCTGACTTTGAATCAAATTTAATAACACACATTTTCAGAAAGTTTGGGGTCAGCCGGACTACCGGAAGTGACGTCATTTTTGCCTTTGTTAGAGGCACCTAAGGAGTTTTAGGCAGTTTTGAGCACTATTCATGCTTATCAGTGCGCATATTCTATTCATTGTACTGCGTATTCATTGTCAATGCTAATCTTCTGCTGGAATAAAATATTCTATTTACTGATAAATGTATTGCATCATCTTTACGTCATTGATGACGTCATAATTCAAAACTATTGATTTTTCTGCTGTTTCTCGAAATAAACTGCGTTTGCAGAAAAAAATATTCATTTTCATCAGCTGTTGAATGAAAAAATGAAACTTATACTGCAGTTTTCTATAATTTTGTGAAATATACTATATTTCAGTCACAAAAAGTAAAAAAAATAATCAACACAATATATTAACGATGATGTCATCTTGCATGTGACGTCATTATGCATGATGACGTCATCATTTGCAGTAACTTTATCAGAGATGTCTTTGAAATAGCAAAAGTCTAAACTAAATTTAATATTTCGCAACATTTAGGCAAATTTGCATGCTGTTATAAGGATTTTCTGGTTTTGATGACGTCATCATTGCTTTCGTGACGTCACAACCTCAAAAATTTTATTTTTAAAAATTTAACAAAAAATAACATCAGCAAGCAAAAAATCTCGATTCTATCACTTACCAATCGGTTTTTAGATAGGGGGGCAAATTTGCCCCCCCCCAGTACAAATAGGGTGTAAAAATAGCCCGGTATATATAGGGTTAAGGACCCCGGAGCCCCTTGGTTGTTAGTTAGGGGCCCCGGGGCCCCCTCGTCGTCATGAATATTATTGTTAATTACTGTTACGTCCGTAATTACTGAAAAAAAAACTTCAACTAAACATCGCAAGGCTATGTTGTTATAATTTTTATCATTGGTGATATTTTAATTGGGGGAGCCGGGCCCCCTGGGCCCCCCCTGGCTACGCCTATGTTCACAGGTTCACAGGATAGGTTCACGTTTCGTATTTAGATTTTAGCGAAAAAAAATCATGTAGGCCTATTTTGTTTTGGCGGTATTCGCAGTGAGTTTGTTAATTTGATGATCTACTACGCCATATCCTTTGCTTAAATCAAGAAAAGCGATTAATGCGATCTTATTATTTCCGAAATGTTTAGTGATTTTATTAACAAGGCAAATTGCGAACAGCAGCAACAGAATGACTGGGGCTAAAACTCCACTGAAATTTTAATAAGGTGTTGTTGCGATTGAAATAGGTAAGCGTACTTGAATGAACAGCTTTTTCCAAGATTTTGGAAAAAGGACAGACTGATCGATCTTCTGTATTGTGAAAGTAAAGGATTTCCTTTTTTTATCACTTTAACCTTCTTGAATGCTTGTATAAATTTACCAGTTACAAAAGACTGGTTGAAAGTATACTCGTAAGCTTAAGGTTTTTAAGAGAAGTTCAAATAAAACCCTCAGTAGTTTTGCCGTGAAACCATCTAGCCCGGAACTGTTTTTAGATTTTAATCTCAATATACTGCGTTTGCTTTCAGAGATTGTCATGCGGTAAAAGAAAAAAAAGTTTTTAGTTTCCGAGTTCTTGAAAGAAAATTTTTCTGGTTTGGAGGCGGCACTTGAGTAGTCTTTTTTTTGCTGTACTACATTTAACGTGATCTGCTATTTTTTGTTTATCAGGTACAATCGTGTTGTTTACTATGACACGTTTCGGAGGTTTAAAACAACTTTTTTCCACGATTTTGTTATAGTATTTCATAAACATCTTGCGTTGTTTCTATACTTTTCTAGCTGCGGTTTGTAGTATTTAGCTTTTTTTGTTTAAATGGCTCTTTCGTAATGATTTTTATTTTGTTGCACCGGTTTTAGAAAGCACATTTGATTTCTTGAGAAATTTAAAGTAGGCTTTACGCTTTTATTTTTTTAGTCTTTTGAGTTCTCCGTCAAACCACTTATTGAAGACTGATTTTTAAACGTTTTTCGTTGGAATCTCAGTGATAAAAATTCAATCAAGAGTTTCAAAGAATTTAGATAAGGCTTAATCTGGGTCAAGTTCAGTAAAAACAAAACCCCAATTTATTTCATTTAATTTTAGCCGAAATTTCGTTAGGGCATCTGGTATTATGTCTCTATTTAGCTGAAAAGTTTGATTAACGTTTCTGTTGGGTCATTCGGTGCATTGAATGATTGCGATATGATCAGATACTAAGTCGGTTAAAACGGCACTGCTAATAGAAAATTTAAAGTTGTTTGTCCAAATGTTATCAATTAAAGTCATTGAAGTGGAAATGCGGATCGATTTGCTTATTAAGGCATAGTTATTACAGTATTAGACAACATTTCATTGACGAAAGCGTCAGTATGGCAATTAGGATCTAAACGATTAAAATTAAAATCTCCCATAATGTAAATGAGATTGTTTTCTTTTTTGACTAATTTTTAAGATGCTTTTAAGAATTATCATGAATTCAGTAACAGTTTGAGCGTTGCTACTCAGAGTACGATATAGAGTGCCGCAGATAATATTCACATTATAAATTTAAGTTAAATAATGACAACTCAAGAAGCTTTTCTTCAAATTCAAATAGGTCTTCCTTACGCCAATGTGATTGATTTTTGTGAACATAGATTCCAACGCTGCCACATGTGCGTGTTTAAGAGGCATGAAATAAAATCCATGACTTGGTCAATTTAAAATTGGCCGTTTTTGGTTGATGGACAGCTGAGTTTCAGGAATGCTTAAAAAAAGTGGGGCAAATGGGAAGATCGTTGAGTAAAAACTAAAAATTATCAAAATTTTTAGTGTTAGCCAGTGATCAAATATTGATGAACAAACTGGTGAAGTGACCAAGGTTCTTATCGCTAACCATACTAGAGATTAATTCAGTGCACATGTAGGGGCTAGTGATGAAAAACGGGGGGTTTGGGGTCTTTAAATCTTTTTCAGCAAGTATCATTTAATGAATCAATAAAAAGAGTATTTAAAGAGTCAGGGTCACCATCACGGTAGGTGAAGCGTCGCTTCATGGGTCGCATTCAAAGAGACCAACTGCGCCGAAGACAAAAACGGTATCAGTTTACCATGGTAAAGTTTACGATTTAATTTCAGCCAGCGGACAACGTTTGTCGACGCAAAAATTCACCATGATAAAAACTAATCATTTCAATATAGTTGATATAAAGTCATTTACAGTAAGCATTTGCTGCATTTAAACAGAAAGACAAAAAGAGAAAAAAATACAACCGGAATTGCAAAAAAGGCAAGATTAAAATACGGTAATGAAGGCATGCTGATTGCCAGTATTCATTTGGCTGTCATGTGTATTTAGCTAGATTGTCTTAGCAGTATATATAGCAATTATAAAGAGTAATGTTAATCCCATCAACACACAAATAATAGCAAATCATGCAATATTATTCTACAGTAAAGATTCGTGTTCGCTGCTAGCAATAGTGTCGCTATTACTCGGTTTAACCTTAGCATCATCTACAATCAGATTGTAGGGGCCATTTTCTACTTTTCAGAAAGTTCTTTGTTTGGCTTGCCTTGCGGCTTTGAACTCCGGCATAAGTGATTGCTTTTAAATCAAAAATGCTTTTGGCAAATGATCAGTTAGTTACGTAAACACATCGCTTTGCTTGGGACTCATTTTTCATGTTGGTATCGTATGGGTGTTGCGAATATGCTGCAGCATTATATGATTTAAGGTATGACACTGGTAAGTTTTACAATAGTTGGCCTGCACTTACGTTGTCTGTTCCGAAACACAGTTCGCTGAGATAAACGCGGTGAATGTTGGTGATAGGAAAGCTCTTCTAGTTCAATTTGCAGACCTTCTCTCCAAAATTTCTCGAATATCTGCTGTGTGGTTTCTTGTTTTTCCCAAACAGTTGAATCATCCTTACCTAGCCCATGTATTAGAATATTATTAAGCCTTTTGCTACAACTTTCTTTCATTGAGGCGTCTTTGCTTGAGGATGCTTTAATAGGGAGTTTAGTTTAGCTTCTTCTTCGTTTATTCTTTTCGCCAGACGTTGGCAGGATGTGGTGGAAGTTTTAGAACACAATTTATTACTCTCGACTGCATTGAATTTCTTATGTGTTTCTCTTTTTCGAGCGAAAACAGTTTTTCGCTTATCTTGTCAATTTTAACATTTAGCTGAGCTACTGTACATTGTTCCGAGAGATTGTTTATGTATGTCAAAATTCCCGATAATTGTTTATTAATTGGAAACTTTTTCGTTTGCTGAAGTTTTTCTTTTTTGTTTATTTTTTTAAGAATTTTATTTTTTAAAGAAATTTTTAATTCTTATTTTAAGAACTTTTTCCGTTTTTGTTCTTTTTCATTTGCTGACCGGTTTTAGCGTTACCTAGAAGCTGCTCTGCAAAAAGCTACAGCACGCCTGAACTGCTTTTTGCAAAATGAACTGCTTTTGCAGAATATAGCACGGTTCATGACGCAATAGCACGCTGTGAAGGAATCTGTGCTAGTGTGTTGATTGAGCAGAAAGCATCTAATAACCTTGCGGTTTTCAAAGTAAGGTGCTTCTTGTCAACATGTTGCCTGCTTCGTTAGACCAATATTCAAAGGAACAAACAAACAAACGAAAATTTACGTTTTAGTTAATTTCAGAAAGCTTGCTAAACCAACTGCAAATAGTAATAACTGTCATTTGCAAATATTTAAAACTCTCCCGTAACCAACATTAAAAACAATACCTTGGCAGGGTGACCATTGCCGGAAGGCTGAAAAGGAGGAGGCTTAAAATTAACTGTTTTGCTATTGGTCAGTTGGTCAAGCGGTAACGCGTATGTCTCAGGAGCGGGCGGTCTGAGGTTCAAATCTCGGGTCGTTCAAATCGGACATAGTGTTGCCAATGGCTCGCCACCGCTGCGACATTTCCTCGAAAGTTCAAAGCTGTGTTGCCTGGGCGCAATGGCGCAGAGATAGGCCCCGCCAACTCGTTACACGCTTCGGCGTAATACAGCGAGTATAATGAAAGATTTCATTTGATTTGACCATTGGCAGGCCCGCAGCCAAAATTTTTTTTTACAGGTTAGGCAGCGACGATTCGACCCACTAAATCTTTCAAGCATTTGTATTCAGTTTTGTGAATAGGCGCTCAAAGAAAAATATTAAAAGGGCCATAAGAGCAAGAAGGCTTTGGTGTCAAATATTATAAAACAATTAGGTGGACATGAGACTACAGTACGTTAATATAAATCTAGCTAAAATGTCTGGTGAGTGTCTAGAGCCCAAGCTGCGTTTAGGGCTGTGCCCCGGACGTTTTAGTTTTTACAGTCTTCATCTGGGACAAAATATAGTATTTTGTGGCATTGCAACGTCACACTTACATGTGTTAGAAATTTGCCGATAAACGATAAATAAGGTTTGAAGTCAGCATAATACCATCCTATACAAAATTGCTGGTGACAAACTTATCTACCAAAAGCATAGACATGAAAGCTCCCCTATGAAAATCATGACACAATCAATGACAAGATGAAATCCAAAGTGGAATTGGCAAAGCAAAAATTATTTTAAAAGTTTTATGATAAATGATGCTCTTGTTATAGCGCTAAAGTATGACTGAAATTTAAAAAAAAAAAAAACATGTGTACTTCCGCCGTGGGTGAGTCGAGACCGAGGTCAAAGGCTGCAAAAACCGGACTGTCCGGTCAAAATCCGGACGTATGGCCACCCTATACCTTGGTGACGCACTGTCATTGGTATTGTCCTTTCCGACTGAGCCGTTAGTTTCCAAGGCTAGGCTTACAGCCAAGATTTTACTTAAAAGAGGCTTAAACTAACAACAAAAATTTTCCTTCTCAATAAAGTACTGTATGTTTCTAGCAGCGGGGGCAACGTGTTGAGCAAACTGATACATATCTCAAGAGTATGGCAGACTTCCATCTAGTGGTGCTCTTCAAATTTAGTTATAACCGGTTTGATACCATTATGAAGAGAAAACCCACCCGTTCTCCGTGAGGTCAGAGTTTTAATGGCATATTTCTTTACGACTTCGCAGCGTTCTCCAAACAAGAAAAAAAGTTGTTTCTGTTACTGCATTTACATCCATCATGGATCCTAATTGTATTAGTGCGGTCTCATAAAAATATTAGTGCGGTCTCATAAAAAAAGGGTCATCATACTTCTTCAGTAAATTTATATTATTCCGACTTTTATGTGCTCTTCAAATAAAATTAAGAAATTAAAAAGTTTTTGCTTCCTTGGAGCCAGTCTAATTGTTACTTTTGGCACAAATTTGCTTTTGAGCAAACTATTGAAGGTTAAAAAGAGACAGGCCCGCTAATTCCTGGGTCAGGTTCGTTCAGGTCAAATTAACTGAAATTTTTTAAAGTTTCTCCTTGCGGCCGGTTCTCTGACTTTGGTAACCGTTTCGTGCAAACCGGCAAAGTTGCACCGCTGGCTTCATCCCAGCTGCTGTGCAATTTTTGTCATTTTCCGGAAAAAATAACAGAAACAATTGGCTTTTTTCAGCTTTTATTCCTTTGTAGTAGTGAAGACAAACTGCAATAGAGTCCTATATTCGGATTTTGCGCAAATCTTTTTGCGTGAATATTTGCGAACTAATTTTTAGCCATTTATTTTTATTTTAAAATTTAGATTTTAAACTTTGTGTTACTTTTGGCAGACTCTCCTGATGATCCCGATTGCGGGTGAAACATACTGTAAGGTTTAAATTTTTATTTTTTGGCGTATACTGCGTTATATCATATGATTACTTAATTATATCAAAGCATTGAAAAGAATCTCTTGAAAAATTTAAGGTCGATCAATCAAAAAATCCAAACTAAAAACTAGTAGCATGTCTAACACAGCTGTTTCACTTCATCTTGAAGCTCGCCAATTAAGTTAGCAAAGCTAAAATAACAATTTTCACAATGATAACTCTAAAAAACACATAGCTACTAGCTAGGTGGAAGCCATTCAAAGCCATTTGAGAGATTAAATTGCTAAGGAGAGTGAAGGCAAAGGCTGTTAAGTATTCATGCTAACAATCGATAATCTAAAAGTTTATTGTTCCTAATCATCACTAAAAAACTTACTTTATTGTTCATTTTGGGCAGATGCCCTCAATATTTAGAGATTTTTAAGATTTTTGAATAAATATAACTCACTTCTAACCGCACTATGAGGTGCCAAATGTAAAAAATATATATGAAATTGCATTAGATTTGAAAGAAACATTTTGGAAAAAGTTATCAAATAAATGGCTGCTGTAGCATATCAACACTGATTTATGCAAATTGAATTCAATTTACGCAAACCGAAATGGGTTCATGGAAATTAAATTTGATTTATGCAAATTGGTTTCATAATTTTTTGCCAAAAATAGCAGTTTTAGCGCCATTTTGATCACACTTCAAACGTTTCAGAGGTTTGAAAGAGCTAAAATGCTAATATGCGAAAGTTATTCGAGCCCCTTCAGCCCCGCTTACTTACAAGTCAAGTCCAAAACATGCCTAAACGCTAGTATTTGGGGTTTAAATGTTGTATGTGATTTGGTGCAGACCCCTACCCTGGTTTTGCCACTGTTTGCAGATTATTTCATGTCATAATCACTAACCAAGAAACAATTCTGTGGCCTGCATTTCCGTTCCGCCCCACATTCATAAAGGCTTTACGACCCAAAGGTGCGTCGCGACCCATGGTTTGAAAAACACTCAATGAATAAGCCAAACTGAAAACATGTGCACCGTATTAATAAGACGGATTATTGCGTCACAATTATGTTATAGCAGTAAGTTGGTTGCCAGCAATTTCTAAAAGGATGGAGAAAACGTCAACCGAAAATTATTTTTGAACGTTATTATTTCTTTTTGCATTGTTAACGCCCTCGTCTCTAGAGCGAGGATTTGAGAGTCAAATCTTGCGTCGGTCAAATCAGACACCGGATTGCCAACGGCTCGCCATCGCTACAACCATTCTTCGAAAGGAGCTGTGTGGTCCGCATGCGTAATGACGCGGAGATGGGCCTCGCGAACACGTTTTACGCTTCGGCGTAATACAGCGAGTACAATGAAAGATTTGATTTGCATAATTTTCTGTGTTTTGTGGTTACGTGATCTTCCAAACAATTACTTTGAGTGAGCTGAAATGGGGGGAGGCCCCCTCAACTTCCCCGCAACGATGGTGCCGTGTTGCGGGCATGGGCTTGAATCCCATTCGTACTCATTTTTTCTGAAAACCAGAGGCTGATCTAGATCGTGCCGTTACGTCTTTCTATTTTCTTGATTGATGATATATAAGTCTGAGATTGCTTTATTGTATGATTACTTGCGTAACTGGCTGCACTGAATTTTGTGCAGTCACACTCCTGTTCCAATTTTAGCGCTGTACGAGTGACAAGCGCGTAATTTAGTTGAAGTACATTTTTCTCGACACGACTATTACGACAGCCGCATTCTTTCGTCTTTTCTTATGTCTTCCGGTCTTCCTGAATTGTAATTTTTACTCAAGTAAAAACTACGACGGAGTCATGCTTGATATTTTGCGTAAGGCTGCTTCACTTGTGCTTGATTGTCGAGGCTAGGCTATTTCTTTATGTCTGTCTACTCTATTACGTGCTGCTAATCTAGTTAGTGTTCCAGGCTGAGACTTTTAGCACCAGTTAAGAGTGTTTTTCTTATCTCTAATCATTATTATGTAAGTCTATCGTCAGCAGTCTGACAAGTGTACATTTTTTAGTTGTAGGGTTGGTTAAGGCTGTCCAGTGTCGCCAACTGCTAAGTGCTGACGTTTCTGCAGTTTTGTGTTGGTAAGTTTCTGAGCTAGTTTTGTGACTGCAATTTTCTTTTTGTTGTTGCAGGATGCCACTCTGCTAGCTCATGTTAGTTATTACAATTAATCAGTCACTACAGTCTGACAGTCGTTACCTGTGCCTGTGATCTGAGTAATATCAAGTTGAGTCATACAAATCCACGTAAATTTGTTTAACGTCATAATGGAATCACGATTACATCGGTGACGCCACAACAGCGCTTGAACACTTGGCGTTCGGGGGCTGTGCAACTTATCCTGCTAGTTGGGCCTAAGACTAGTTAGCGAATATGGTTGAGTTTCTTGATTTGGTTTGAATTCAGTGCGTTTGTTGGATTCAAGACTGATTGTGAACCAGGCAGCTCTTCAAATAGAATTCCAAATCTTTGTAACGTGCTGGGTGATATCACAGCAACATTACAACGTCGTCTCAAACACTTCGAATGGGTGCAAATATTTCAGCAGCAATAAACGCCTTAATACAATCCATGATCAATAATGATTATAGCAATTATTATTTTACAAATTACCAATTATGAATGTTGTAGAATTACTTAAAATAAGCAAATTTGCTTAACGCCGCAATAGAGTCACGACTACATCGATGACGCCACTACAGTGGTCAACCACTTTGACTGGGTATAAAACTGTCACCTACAACGAAAAGATTTTAGTACCTACTGTATTTTGCATGAATTTGCAATTAATAACTGCTCTAAAATTGCTTAAAATTAGCTATTTTTTCAGTTTATGATGACGTAATAATAGAGTCACGACTACATCAAACGTGTTTTAAGCCGATTTACCATTTTAAAGTTTGTTGTAATTCAATAGCGAAAGCTGAAATTAAAGTAATCACCGAAAAACAAAATGTAAGCTTCAGCACTTAAAATACTTTAGTGCCCCCAATGTAAAAACAATTGCTTGGTTTGTTTACATTAGGGGGCAACTGAATAAAAATCAATTTTTCCATTTATAATTTTATGATTTACGATTTGACGATTTATGATTTTATTATTTACGACTTAATGAATTGACAAATCGATATGCATAAATCCAATTCGATATGCATAAATCAAATTCAATTTGCGCTCAACCCAATTCTACATGCTTAGATCAAATTGCATTTCCATTTCCAGTTAAATGCTCTCAAAGTGAATTGCGATTTGATGATATGTTGGCTTATGATGGGTGGAGTTTGAATTCAACCGATTCAAAAAAGTGCTCGACAGCGTTGGGCGGAGCGAATATCATAACATAACTCAGTACAAGTCAGATATTAAAAAATTAAAACCTTACGGCCTGTTCACCCATAATCGGGATCGTCCGGGGTGTCTCCCAAAAGTAATGCAAATATTAAAATCTAAAATTTAAAATTTCAAATATTTGAAATAATTGAAATTTTTGAAATTTGAAATATAAAATTAAAAAATTTAAAATTGGTTTCCCGTTCCGGTACCGGGCCATACCCAGCTCCTGAGTGGCCTAAAGTACACCCAATTGCTGGGCAGCCAAATTTTTAAAATTTAGATTTTAAATTTTAGATTTTCAAACTAGCGTAGTTGAGTGTGCTTTAGGCCGCGCAGGAGCTGGTACCGAAACGGGAAAATAAGTTTTAAGTTTTAAATTTTAAATGTCAATTTTTAGATTTTAAACTTTGAGTTAATTTTGGCAGACACCCCTAATGATCTCGATTACGGGGGAAACAGACAGTAGGTTTTTAAATTTTTAAGTTTTGACGCGTACAATGTTACGTTATGACATGTTGATTTATGTTTTTTTTTTTTACATTTAGCACCCCATACTGTTCATCAAAGACGTCGAAATAGCAAAAAACAACGCGTAAAGCTCCTTGCACCACTCAAGTAGTTAATGTTTTATGCAGCAAGGTGAGATGCGATGAGGGGATGATATACTGCGATGGATGGATACTTTGCTGGTGGCTGTCACTGCATGATGAATCGAATTGCACGAGCTGTCCGTCATGGAACCCCTACCGATGCGATTGCAATGCTGAAGGAAACTTCAACTGCGAGTGGGATGGAGAAGGAGTGAATCGAGCCACGTGTTATCAGGAAAAGGGTAAGTAAACTTGTCGCAATGAGATTGCGGCTGTACGACGTCATGCATTATGAGTTTGATGTTGGAAGGATACGAAAACGTGAAGCTAAATAATGTTTGGAAACAAACAATTTCTCAAGATTGTAGGCCATTCAACCCAAATTTTTTGAAAAAAAGTCAAAAAATTATTGAACCATCCCATGTCTGTTATGATAGCCTACCCAGAAAATATAGCAGGCTAGTACAGCTGCTGTTTCAATGAATAATATCACCTTTCCTCAGCTAAGCTAGCGAGGTAGGCTTATCAACTCTCAAATGAGTGCTGCATTATGTTGGGAAGCTAGCAAAAATCATTGAAGTCATTCTCACTTAATTACAGAAACCTAGAAAATATGGCACCCATGAGGGACCCCTGGAGGTAATTAACTGGTAGGCTATAAAATGGACACACCAGCATATCCGCTACATCGCGATGCCAACATAACCGTTGAATTATAACGCATGCAGTATTTCATTTACTGAAACGATTTTAATACCCCAAGAGGGTGCATTTCAACTTCCAAGAGGGCCCCCTTATGGGTGCCATTTTTTCTAGTTTTGGTTGTTGAAGAGATACTACCCGAAATCGGTTTTATTGAAAAAATGATAACTGCTTGAGGTAATAAAAAGCTTCCCCCTAATACTTTTCTCCAATTTCCCTTTTTGGCGAAAATGCAATTTACTCCATCTGACTTCGTAACAATTTGCGACATCACACCAGGCATGAGTTTGCAAAAATTTTTCGCTGACTAACAGGGCTGTAGTCGAGACCGACTCGTTCAAAATGAAGACCGAGAACTCAAAATTTTTCCGAGATCAAGACCGATACCCGCCTCGAACTTGAAATCGGTTTTGAAACCGAGACTGGCAAAGTTTGAGACCAAGACCGGAAAAATGACGTTATCACTGGGTTTTTCAATTAAAAAAATTTTGGGGGGGGCTCAAATTTGCTCATAAGTTGGTTTCATAAATACATAAATTGAGTCAGATGGGAAATCGCTTTAGTCAAAGTGATTATGTCATCAAAGCATCTCGACGACGTCATTTTATGCAGATTTTCACTACAATTATTTTTGAAGAGTGCCCATGGCCTACTAAAAGAAAATGACCGCACACGTCACCTAACAGCGAGAAAATTAGACGGGCAACTTTTGTGCATGGCTTTGCTTACCTAACCCGCAAAACGCTTCTGTAAGTTGGCTAGGGTGTTGCAGCCGCCCCATAAATTTGAAAACTTTATCGTGGCAACTTCTACCTCAGCTCAAGTCGGAGGCTTTGCACAAAAACCCTTTTGGTCAAGTTTCGTAACAATTTGTCAATGTTTAGGGGTCGCACAGTGACATCAAAATATTGACAATTTCAAAAAAAATATGTTTTTTTCATTTTGAATGTTTTTGGACTATAAGTCGAATCTATGATCCCTATTGATCATTTCTACTGTTTTTGGGAGTCAATGTTTAGTACATAGCCAACAAGAGAACTTCTTAAATCAAAAGTTATCAAAAGTTGCATTATAGACCTACTGCCACAAGCATAATTAATACCAAATTATTGCATATTTTTCTAATTTATAAACTAAATTCCCATCTGGCCCTGATTTTAATCTGAAAAGTGCTCATTATTGTTACCTACCCAATTTCAGTCTTTTTTTTATTCTAGACAGCTGTGTTAACAAAAAGAATCCTATTGATAAGCTGTTATAATTTCCTTTTCTTTTCTTTAACAGCCAAAGTTTTTCATATTTTCGATACTGGTTTTTTAATCATGCATCGTGCTATGCAAAAATGTTTTTCATTTTTTAATCATGTTAAGGCGTTGTTTAATGACCAAGATTTCGTTGTTGCGTTCAATTTTTTTTCAATGTTTGAGAAATCTTGGAAATGTGGCAAAGATCTTTTTGCATGCTTTGTCGATCTTGAAAAAGTATTGTATGATTGCTTTTCTATCTTTGGAGGGTTCTAAAGAAGAGTGGCGTTGATGGTCAGTTGTTACATGCCATTAAGGCATTCTGTGAAGCCAACTGGAGTTTCGTGGTTGAGTAAATGGCGGGCAATCAAAGCTTTCCGTATAGGCATTGAACTCCAGTAAGAATGCGATTTGTTTATTCTCTTCTTCATTGTTTACATGAATTGGAACGACAAATGCAATCAAGCTGATGAGTTTGCCGCAATAAGAAAATTGAAAAATTAGCTGCCTGCTATGTGCTGATGCTTTGATTCTGCTTTTACAGAATCTGGCTTTCAGTGCACATTACATAGGTTTGCAGCTGCTTATGACACTGCAGAAATAAAATTAAGCACGGTCGAAACTGATATGCTTCATGTTTCAAGAAACACTAATCAGTGCTTGGTGCAACTGAATGGAGCGACACCGAAACAAGTATACAGGTTCAAGTATCTTGGAGTTGCATTCACGAGTGACGGAAGGCGAAACAAAGAACTGAAAATCCCAATTGGCAAAGCAATTCAAGATCGACAAAGCTTTACAGTATTCAGTAATTATGAGACGATTTAGTAGCTATGAAACGAAAATTGTCAAAAATGAAGCAAAGCTCTCAATTTTCGAAACAGTCTTTGTCCCTTCTTTGTCTCTATCTCTGAATAGTCATGAAAATTTGGTAATACTTGAAAGGGTGCGATTGCAAGTGCATGCGTCCAAAGAGAGGTTTCTCAAAAAAATTAAAGTAGTTGCATTATTGACAAGGTGTACATCTTCTAAGACTAGAAAATCTCTAGAGCCGCTACTTCTTCAAATTAAAAGATCTCAGCTTAGATGGTTTGGTCATGTAAACAGAATGAATCAGGTAAAACTTCCAAACAAGCTTTACTTGCTAAAGCAAATGAAAAAAAAACAAAAAAACAGTTGGACGACCCAGAACTACTTTAGATGAATTAATATTGCATTGAGGATCTTGGGTGGAATTGTTCGGGACTTCACTCAAGGGAAATGATGGGGGTGATGGAAAACCGTGAAGTGTGGTAGCTTAATCTCGAGCTGCTGCCCCAGCAACCCTCACAGGAAATAGGGCTATTAGAAGAGAAAGAATTTTCCTTGAAGTTTTCAATGGTTTTGTTTACTTTTCTACTGTTTGTTCTGTTAAAGTGGCATTTGTACAAATTTTTCATTTCATCTACCAGCTTCTTTACTTCTGCAATTATTTTTAATTGACGATTTGTAAGAATTCCAGCTTCGTGGGGAGAAACATGCGCTTTTAATAGTACTGTCATTAGGTCTAGAAAAAGTCCCTGGCAGCCAACTGCTAGAATTTACAGTTTTAGCAATAGTATACTGCTAGTAGAGTTACTAATGTCTATGTTTTATTGAGCTTATACCAAGTAGATTGCACTAAACTTCATATCTTACACAGCAAAACATAACAAATTCCGTTTTAGTAAGCTGCTGCTGTAACTGTATAAGTTAAAACAGCAGTTTAATAGATTTCAATGACTAGACCTAAACCATAGTCTGCACCGTCATTCTTTAAAAACGTAACATTGTAGGCTATGTTTCACTCTGTTTTACACCGCCAGCCAAAATAAATACTGCAGGTCTAACTCAAATAGAGTTTCTGTTGTAGTTTTCCCACACATAAACGTGATCAATTTTGACTACTATTGATTCTGAAAAAAAACAAACAAAAAGCATAAATGTCAACAATTTAGAAATTGTACTGAAGTTTTTTAAATGTATAAGACCAAAAGTGAATTTTCAATTTCGCAATGACTCATTAGTAACAAAGATTTCTCATAGCATCATCTAGCGGTACAAAATAAAACAAATACCAAATCCTGGGTAAAAAAGGTCTCTGTGCGACCCCTAAACCTCAATTTTTTTTCTCAAACTTTGCATTCCTGATTTTTTTGGCAACCTCCTATTTTGAAGAAGGTAGAAAAAAATCGGAAGAGGTTGGGGCAATTGCAACACCCTAATGTTGGCGATACCAAAAAATAACACAAGCATAGCACAGCTTTATAAAATCAATCGTTCACTCTGTAAATGTTAAAAATCTCTTTTAAAGTATTTAATTTATATTCTATGAGATTGATAAAGCAGTTTCGTTGAAAACTTAACCTCAAGTGTAAATGCAGCAATGCTAACTCCCCAACATTCATGCAATGGTTTTCTTGAACAGTAATTAAAGTATAATTTGAGCAGCAAAAAACGGTTCTTGAATCCCTCAGTATGATTGTGTTCTTAGCCGCATTTCTTGACTTTGTTTGAATTGCTCAACTATAACTTCTCGCCAAGCTTGGTTATTAACTTGTTTCTGAGCATTATTGAAATAAACACTCCAAATTATGCGATTAATTAATTTAATTGCGTATGAATGGCTTTCACATAGAAATGACATGGACAAATTGTAAAATTTTAGTACATTTTCTACGGTGCCTCTTTAATGAAGTTCAGTTTTATGAATCATGTTATCACACAACTCCAGCATTGTAAAAGATTTGCAAACGTACTGAATCAAATCAGAGGCCGGTAGCGTTAACCCTCCACGAGACAAAGCAAAACGATATTCAAAGCATACAAATGCTGAGGGACTTTCAGGTTCTGGATTAAAAATTACGCATTTTCTGCAATCTAAGCAAGTAGAGACTTTTGACCACTTTTTTAGCAATGCAGCCAGCAACAACAGCGGCTACTTCAGTTGAGCTTTCAACTAAACCACAGTTTTCAAGTTCAGAAACTGATGGAGGTATAAGTTCAATTTCAGAATATAGATAGAAGAAACTGGCTCTAAATCCCATTTTAATGTACTTTATTTTCCGACTTTCAGATACCTTGCTTAAAAATGTTTTGAACAAAATACTACCATGTTGCATTGGAGTTATAGTCTTTACGATTTACAAAAGTAATCCAATTTTTATTTAAACCTTCATTTTTTAAAAGGAAAACCAAACTCTAGAAATTTTTCAGATCAAAAATCGACTTTTGTGTGGGCGGTTTTTGTAACCCGTTTTACAATTGACTATAACACAAGTATTCACTATATCGGCGTTAAATAATTAACAAAACTTTAATGGAGTAATTTGTTGCATATCTTTAAAACAATGTTATTTATACATACCATACATACCTTCAACATTAAGTTCAATATCGCAGTAAGTAAAAGTCTGAGGATCTAGTCTAGTATGATTAAGATAATTGTAATTAAGGCTTTAGTGCTTTTTGACTTTGAGAAAAGCTGATTCACAACTTATTACTGAACCAACTACAATATTACCCCAAAATATGTAAACGTAAATTCGTTTGTTGCTGTCACTTAGTTTCTGATGATAATATTACATTCAAAATTTGTTTTTTCACAATAATTGTAGGCAGAAATAAAACTTTTACTATTGGATCCCAACGATTAAATTTTCAGACTATGCTATATACCACCTTGCTTGAAATAATTCTCTTTTTATATCTGTTTCCTTCAATATGTTTTTATCGTTGCTGTATATACCTTACATATACAGTTATAACCCTACAGTAAAGCAAACTTGTTCATCTGAGCTGTGCGTGTTTGTGCTGTGCTTCTCGATTTCGGTCGCAAATATGGGGTGTCGTTTGTGTATCCTAATTTGTGTAATGTTTCTTTGCATAGTTAGTTAAATAGTCATTTTAATTGAATATACAAAAATATTTTGTCAAAGTTGAAATCAATAGTCAAAAAAATTGCGCGCGAAATAAACCGTTGCAAAAACAAACAGTAAAAAAAACTGTGCACAAAATAAAGCGTTGCAAAAATACGCTGCAGAGTTTTTTGCAATTTTTGTTAGTGGAGCGTGACGAAGCGCTCTCGGCAAGCCGAGAGCGCTTCGTCACGCTCCACTGACAAATATACAAAAATAGTCTGCAGCGTATTTTTGCAACGCTTTATTTTGTGCGCAGTTTTTTTGACTATTTGTTTTTGCAACGGTTTATTTCGCGCCCAATTTTTTGACTATTGATTTCGACTTTGACTAAATATTTTTGTACATTTCGTTAAAATGACTATTTAATTAAATGTGCAAAAAAACATTGCACAAATTAGGGTACACAAACGGCGCTCCATAATGCAGGTTAAGTAACATTTTGCCAAGAAATTCAAAGGAGTATTTTCATAACATGTTGGGCGAGACCGTTTGAAAACTGCATTTTGTTTGAAGAAATTTTACGTTCGTTAGCGCCGTTTCGAGAGCGAAAATGGCCTTAACGAGCTTGCTAAAATATTCTACAGGGTGGGTCCAGGCTGCTGAGCAAACTGTAGGAACTCATGCGTCAGTACTTACGGAGGTCTGGGAACGGATCAATCCCCAGCCGGAGGAGGCCATGAAGTGTAGGGCCAAAGTCACCAGTCGCTGGGCAATTTTTGTAATTTTTCGGCAGAAAATAGCCGTTTTAACGCTATCCGGATGAAATTTCGCCCGTTTTAGAGGAAAGAACTAAATTAATAAGATTCGGAAGCCAGTTGAAGAACTAAATTGACCATCAGCCCCTTCAGTCCACTTAACTAACAAGTTAAGTCCAAAAAACGTTTAAAGGATTGCACTGTATGGTTAAGGTTTTAAATAACTTGTCTAATAGGGGGCTGAAGCCCCTTCAGCCCTTAACCCCTTCAGGTTGTGCCACTGCTGTGGAGCCACCAAACCCATCACAAAAACCCACTGACGAACAACAGGCAGAAGTGCAGGGGATAAGGCACGGCCAAATAATTTGTCTACCCCAATTGGTTTTGTTAAAAAATCAAGTGTTTTGTGAATTGAAAAAACTGAGTGAACTTAAATTGTTGTGAATATTATGTTGAATAAATTGTTGGACTAAAATTTTTTCATGATGAAGTCATTTTTTTACGTGAAATGCTACTTAGTGCATTGTTTTTGTTTAACCGCAGATTTTGCGTTGTTTACAATGTGTTGTTGTTTATCAGTCAAATTTCTTATGATTGTTTACCAGTAATTATTACTATTATTCAGTTTGTGTTGTTTAGACTGCACTGCAGTGCATGATCATTCCGCGTAATGATGCGATATCTTTGATATTGTTTTTGCTCTTTTCAAATGTGATTTATTCGCCACCCAGTTCGTGATCAATGCCATGGGTGGCGGAACTCGGGGGGCCCAGCCCCCACTTTTTTTCAGGAGGGGCACTGGGAGTCCATAATTTTTACGTTTATTTCTAGAATAATACCTTTTAATAAATGAATTTGCAACTTAATTCCATAGATAGCGAAACCAAAAGAAAGCACAAACTCACACTCTTTAACCAGGTCAGAAGGGGCGGCAATGGGCACTAATTCTTTTATTGCCTGAAATATTTTCACCAAAAAGTTGTATTTTATGTCAAATGTGTTAACGCTAGTTGTTTCAAACTTAACTGCAATTAAATTTCGTGAATTTTATTTCGTTAATAGTATCACTAGGAGTAGATTAAAAAGTTGCAATTGTTAAAAATAGTGCTACCACTGGGAAAAAATTCTTAAAAATAGTGCTATACATTTTTAACAATTGTTAAAAATAGTACTACCACTGGAAAAAAGTCGTTGCGTAGGCTGAAGCCTCCCTCTTTAGCCAAACAAATTAGAAAGTTTCATCTATCACCTTTTAAAAGTGTTTTGGACTTGAGTTAAATGGAGGATTGCTTAGCATTTCAATTCTTTAACTGGCTTTAGAGATGTGCAAAATTTCTTTCAAATGTTGTTAAAATGGCTAGTTTTTCCATGAAATCACAAAAGTCGCGCGGCGTCTGGGGGCTCAGCTCCCAGATTTTGTTCATATAGCAATGCATTTGAGAAGCGCAGCAGTTTATTATTGTTACTTAAGCTGGATACCTTGCAAAATTATTTCGACATGGAGAAAAAGATACTTTTAAGCCTTTAGGCTTCAGCCCCTCGTTTAGCAAAATCCTGCATTGGATTTTGTAAAATACACAGGACTGTATTTGTTTGCTAATAAAAACTTTTTCATTATCATTGAACGAAGTTTAATTTATTTTAGCTGATCATAAAACAAAATTTAGTGCCATTAAAGATTTGCACCAGATTAAAAATTATTCAATTTGGTAGGACAAAACAAAGCTAAAAGCTCATACGTGCATTGTGCGGTGTTTCATATAAAAATATTCCAAATATGTTTTGAGACTTTGTGCGGCCAGCTCCCCAAAAATTTTGGGCACTTCTGGTCTAATGCTTTTGATTATATCTTTGCTGGCTAATTGTTAGTTGTGCAAACCATGACACAATTATCGGGCTAATTGCCGTGTTTCATGTTTGCTTTTGTAGTATGCTTACTATCAACATTCAACATATTAATTTAAATTTTGCTGTCATTGAATTAGCTGCTGTGATGATTATTAATGGATAATCCTACTGCAACAGGTTTTTTGACGATGAATTCACAAATGCGGTTTGAAATGTTTACGGGCGCACTGCGAACTCTTTTCAATCGAAATGCATTGTTTCTGTATCCTTGATAGACTTTATTTAATAGCAATATTAGTCCGGTGGAAATAGCTTTAACCCGGAAAAAATTTATAATAAGCTGAAATTTGGCACGATGACTCAGGACCATGGCTTGAGCCACCCAAAAAAAATCCCCATGGTTTGGACATGAGACTTCCCCCTTTTTCGGCCTTTAAAATCTGCCATCTAGTGTCAAAGAGCCTTTACTATCCAACAACCAATCCAAAAGTTGTAAAAGTGCCAAGTTTTAACTAAAAGTTGATTTTCAAGTTCAGGTTTAAAAAATTTTTCTTTGAAGTTGATGACGTCATTGCTGGTGACGTTTTTGCCAAAGTTTTTGAAAAAATGACGTATTGATGACTCAAATTGGAAATGAGAGTTAGGTTTTTGGATGCAAACCAAAAATTTGCTTAAATCAAAGTGATGACGTCACAAACGTTTTTGATGACGTCATCGGTCACGAGTTTTGATCGTAAATTGGAAAAAGAGAGTTTGACCGAACAAAACATTATACAACTTTTTTTTATTAGCTTTAAACTTAGGAGAATTATACTGTGAATTCAGTCGATTGAAAGTCAAAAATTGTGTTGTCAATAAAAGTCTAGAGTAGTAGACACCGGCGGAGCCAGGAGGGATTAGAGGGACTGGTCCCCTCCCTTTTTTAAGAGCGCAATTTCACAAAAATTATTTAAAAGACAAAATGTGAAAAAACTACGGTAATTGAAAAACGCTCAACTCAAGTGTAATTCTAGCTAGAGTTGCAAATGAACAACGTCAAAACTTTTAAATTTTTTGGAAAATTTTTTTCGAGGTCATCAGCTTCTTTATCTTTTACAACAAATTTCAGCCCTCTAGCTTGTATTCTTTGCGAGATATTCGGATTGAAAAAATGTTTGCAGCAAAAAAGGCAAAGTGAATCATTTTTAACGAAGCAATGGAAATGAAGAGTTGCTATCAAAAAATCAATTTTGGTAAAATAAGATCATTGCGTAGCCCGTATCGCGCTGTCGTGGAATGATAATGTCTCATCAGCATACCGCATTGAATTTGAGGGAGAATGGAAATGAGGCAGAAAGCAGCGCAATTTCGCACCAAAAACGCAATCCATTTGTTTCAAAACTCATGATTTTCCAAAATGGAACAAGTAGAATCAGATACCAGCTAGAATTCGAGGCGGCCGAGATCTGACGCGTATCAGTACGCGAATTGTATTTCGACCCTAATAAATTTAGAGAATATTTTATTTCAAAGCATTTGGAAAAAACACTAATCGCAGAAGGAAAGCAAATCTCTTCTAAAAGAATGATTCTCCGTTTATTGTGAACGTCGAAAATGATTTTTTTTATTATACTGTATTAGGTTCGTTTTACCGATCACGCGTATTTATGCGTATAAATATACTGTACGCATGTCATTTGATTGCATGCATTTTACATATTTTTTTTGCGTTTACATGGAATAAGATATCAGACGTAATTGGACTAAACCGCTTTATGTAGGCCTACATTTTGACCAACAGCCTAGTGAACCAGTTTATCTGAAAAATGACGGAATCAAAATATTATTGCTCAAAAAGTTATTGTTAATTACCAAAAGCGAAACTACGATGTTAGCTTGATCCTTTAATTTTGTTTTCAGTTGAAGTTGGGGAACGCGATGAGGTAGTTTGAATTAATCAAACAACTTCAATCTGCCCATTGTCAAATGTTTAATAGAGTAAATAGTTCGCTAATTTATTTTTAGGAAATCTGTGTCAATCAATTTCTATGTCTGCATATTATAACGTATAGCTGTGTTGATTATGAACAATGTTCTTGTTGTCTATCAGAGCAGCGAGTCCGGCGACGTAGCCCAAATTGTGTCGAAGTCTAAATTGAGCTCGCTGATTGGTTGCGAGCAAAAAGTCGCGCAGACTCCGTCCGTCTTATCCCGATCTACATTGCGCGTAAAATCGTGAGCGCAAAAGCTCGTCTTTAGTTTATATTAAACCGAAATTCGGTAAGCTCGGCGTATCGCCCAACCAGCGCACAAGTAGCCAGTTGTTTTAAACAAACCAACAATATGCCCGTACGTTTACGATTTTACGGCCAGGCCTAAAAATTTGCTCTGGAAGCATTTTATACGCAGTTTTCGGCGCGAACCAAATTTTGTTTGCGTGCGTGCCATGTAAATAAAATTAAACCCATTGTATTTCGTTATGACCATTTTTCCGCGAACGCCGCGTTCAGATTTGCATTATTTGATTGAGACAACCGTATAAGGAATTGGTCGGTCGCTATCGTGTTATTCTTGCTTAATGCTTAGATCCCTATTTCCTACCAACGATAATCATAACAGTGATCACAGTAATCAAGTAAACGAAACTTTACATGGGCAAGCCACAATACAGCGCATTTTTTTCGTTGTTTGAAGATAGCAGCAGTATGTTGCGACTGGTGTCAACTGTCAATTAACACAAATTATAATAAGGAGCACTTATTTTTTCAAAACCAATCATTTTCGGGTGTAGGCGGGAGTTGTACGTATGTTTTTGCGAATTGTGCGTTTCGTTTGATCTTAATTTGTCACAATATACTATGGTAGATAGGTAGCAGCTTGACTCGAAGACCGAAAGGTCCCTTCGCTGTCTCCTGGCCAAGACAACTTGATGAATGAAATGTAATTATAATTATTCGAAAATTGAAATATTATTATGGAAGCTTGCTTGATAACAACGGCAATCTGCGATTTTCTCGCATGGCCGAAGTGAAAAAACGCGCTTTTTTGTATCCGCTGTTGCATCGTTAAAGGCGGTGAATCATCCAGCCAATTACGGTGGTTTACAATAGCTAAAATTGATCTATAATTTTTGATATTTTTTGTGTTGATTTTGAGGCTGCAGTTGCAAAGATATTCAACAAATACAAAAAGATATCCCCTGAAAAAGTTTTGGGAAACTCTGAGTTTTGATCTTCCCGCCAAAACCACAGTCCTCTGACCTATTGGGCCTACTGTGGTTTTGGCGGGAAGAACAAAACTCAGAGTTTCCAAGAACTTTTTTCGGGGAATACCTTTTGGATTTGTTGAATATCTTTGCAACTGCAGCCCCAAAATTAAAACAAAAAATATCAAAAATTATCGTTCAATTTTAACTACTGTAAACCACCGGAATTGGCTGGATGATTTACCGCCTTTAAGTAAAATAAAATCGTAAAACTACTTTAATTCTTATTTTTTCGTGTAGTTATTTTTTTATGCGTCTGCTGCATGAACGACAGCAGGACTTCAACCTGTTATCGCTTAATCTTTGTGCAGTAGTTTGATACAATTTGCCTAAATAAAAACTTCGATTTGCATATGCTTTAATCACTACAAAAATTTTTGACCTTTTTTTTATTTCTGGCTGCGCCGGTGGTAGTAGTCTAGCAGATAAAACTTAAATCTCCCAATATGGGATTAAAATAAAACAATGCAGTTTGCAGTTAGAGCAAGAAAGCCTATGAATGTTTATCCAAAAGTTTCCTCGCGCAGTTAAGGTTAATCTGCAATTTCAGTTTAAAATGCAAGCATTAGCAAAGATAAAAAATTATTAAGGCTGCAAATTGTCAAATATTAGCGTGGTTATCATAGATTAATTAAATAAATTTCATTCAGATGTTAAATCAAGAATCTTGGTTGATTAGATAAGTTTTTGATCAGGTGTTATTTTAGATTAATCCGATAAGTTTGTTCAAATGCTATTCTAATTGATTAAATAAGTTTAGTTCTGATGCTAGGCCTATTCTAATATATAATAAATTTAGTACTACAGATAGTAGAAATATGCTAACATTGCATTTTACGTACGATAGTAATATTGTCAGACATTGCAAAACGGTAGAAATTCTGTTCCTACCGGATATATTACCGTACTCGGGACATATTCGTATTAACAGGGCCGCAACTACGAGGGGGAAAAAGGGGGCGGCGCCCCCCCAAAATGCCCAGCATGCCCACCCAAACTACCCTTTCCCTTGCGGCAGTTTCAAGATGGTGCCCTGTTTGGGGGGAACCGACAGAAAACTAAGAGATAAGTAGAACAATTTGGCGAGATGACCTTTTTTTTTTAGATCAACTGAGAACTCGGACAAACGTAGACCAAATTGGCACGATGACCTTTTTTTTTTTTGCAGATCAACAGAGAACTCGGAGAAAAGTACAGCAACCCAAAAATTTTTGCCCCCCCCCCCCCAGACACAAATTTTGTCCCTACAAGAACAACGTTCTAGTTGCGTATTAATTGACGTATAATTTTGCTAGTTATTTTTTTTAGAACCACTGCGTATAGGAGGACGATGAAAGTCCTCTGCCAAGGACTCCAAGATGCCTTAGAACAGGGATCGGCAACCTTTTGAACTAGTGGGCCACATTCATTCCAAACAAGGTTCCAGCGGGTTGCCACCATTCTAGCAGACCAAAAAAGGAAGGTCTTCGCCCAAAATTCATGTTTTTTTTTGGTCGAATTCACGGCGAACACTAAAAGAAATAGGAAAAGGTTCTCGCCAAAAATTCAAGCCTTTTTTCAGTCGAATTCATGGCGAAGACCAAAATAAAAACAAACAACGTCTAAAAATTTGTCGGCAGCGTGGTTGAATAGTCGGCTGCGGCAACAACTTTAAATTAAAATTACAACAGTGTGCTCCCTTTGGAATTTGTCGTTGTCCTGTAAGGACTTAAAAAATACAGTGGTTTTAAAATGTTAATTTCAACTGCTAATAAAGAACCAGGAAGTTATTTAAGTTGTGCTAATTTGGTGAAAAGAAAGAACTCGAATGTAGAAACTGACATTGGATTTGGGGTTCATCCAATCCATATTCCTACAAGATGCTCATTGATCAATGTAGCGCAGCAGTCATTTGATAGTTGATAAGCCTACCTTTCTAGCCTAGCTGATGAGCGATGATATTCATTGAAACAGCAGCTGTACTTGGGTGCTATATTTTCTGGATAGGCTCTCATGACAGACCTGTGGCATAACTCATGGGGTGGTTTAGTTATTGCTTGACTTCTTTTGAAGAAGTTTTTTTTTCTTATCAAATGGCGGGTTTGAAGGCCATGTCGACCTTGAGATATTGTTTAATTATATCCTTTACCAAATGGACCCACTTTGGGGGTTAAAATCGGCCCAATAAATGAAATACTACTGTTACAGACGCCCTCTGTAACTATAGTGTGAGATAGGTCTTTCCTAGGTTGCCCCAGCGATTCGAGACTGGGGCCGTCACCGTCCGTGCTGTTTCCACAAATAGCAGTTGAAGTCCAGTAAATAGAGGTTTATTGAAAAGATTGTAATAAATTAAAGATCTACACGGCACGGCACGGCAATAAAATATTTGAAAATTAACCCAGGAAACAAAATAAAAGTAACGATGCCGTGTGACTAAACTTACAAAAATAAAACGTCCGTTTGCTTCGAATCCCAAAATGAAATGAGTGACTGAACGCTAGAACTCGGCAAAAAAAAAGCAAAAGAGCTGCGCGTTGTGCCGGAAATTAGGCGTTAAAACGAAACGTGCAAAAATTAAAAAACACAATGACGCGCAGACTAACACATCAAAATAAAAACCAAATAAAAGAGCCGAGTTCGAAAATTTAGTGGGGCAAATAAAACAGATCGGTGCTGTAACATAGCGGCCCCTTGAAAATGAATCAACAATGAAGTTTCAACACTAAACACAAAAGAAAGCACCGATACGTGCAAACAATAAGTAAAAAGGTTTTTTGTTTTTTTTTAAATTATGATGAACGTGAGCAGTAACGAAAAATTCACTTTTAAAATATGCAGTGTCATAAATAAAACAAATAATGATTCGAGTGACGGAGGGGAAGCAATACGGCAAAGGACTTTATAATTCGGGATATATTTCGAGCGATACGGACAACACAAGAAAAAGAGCACAGTCTAGCACAGTTTAAAATCAACAACAATATTTAGGCCTACACTTAAACGCAACAACAAAGGTAAACAAAAGAAAACACTCTATACAGGGGCTATCTTGGAAATATCCCTAAGGATATACTCGATTTCGCCAACTGCTGCATTTTTCTTTGGAACAGCGACAGTTGCCCTGCGAACTATTTCCTTACCAGCTCGCAACTGTGGATGAAGACGGTGAATCCGACCCAACCGGTGGGCCCCCCGTTTGGACAAATCCTCTGCATCGCCTACAAGGACCAATTGTCCCACCACAAGATTTTCACGTAAAGTTCTCCACTTATTACGCCCTTGCAGACAAGGGAGATAACCCTTCATCCAATGTAACCAAAAACGCTGAGCCAGTGTAGCGCAGTATTGAAAATCACGGCGCAAATCCCCCTCATCGTGAAAGGTGCTAACAGGGGTGTTAGGGGATAGCTGCTGACCCAAAAAACATGAAGGTGTGAGTGGAGACAGATCGTTAGGCGTATCACTAAGGGTAGTCAAAGGCCGATCATTAACAATTCTTATAGCATCGGAAACGAAGGTTTGCAATTCTATAAGAGAGGGCAAACGTCTGGCCTCTCCTAAAACTTGGCTGAGAGCGGTTTTAATCAGTTTGACCATAGATTCCCAACTCCCGGCTTGGCTAGGGGAGTAGGGAGGGATCCTAACCCAATTAATAGAACGTTTCCGCAAAGAATTATGGAATTCAGTCGAGTCAAGCAGCAACGGCAGCTGTTTTTCAGCTGCACAAAACGATTTACCATTGTC
Organism: Trididemnum nubilum; assembly: GCA_963965965.1. NCBI lineage: Eukaryota > Metazoa > Chordata > Ascidiacea > Aplousobranchia > Didemnidae > Trididemnum > Trididemnum nubilum. The sequence goes on from OZ014490.1 coordinate 33,991,332, forward strand.
CGAAAAGAAGGTGTCTACAGGGCCTCGCAAGTTGATGAAACGAGAAAAGGCCAGTATAAAATTGTTAAGGTCCAATCCCGTGACAACCTCCACGTGAACACAACGAGTGCACAGGCAAGTAAATAAAAGGCCCCAAGCTTTACACTGGCTTCTGTTTTGTTTAAATAAGATAGGGCCAAAATAATCAGTTCCGCAAAACTTAAACGGTTTATTCACAGCAGTAACGCGAAAAGATGGCAAATCTGCCATCAGCTGTCGAATCGGTTTTGCCTTTTTAAGGGAGCATTTAGCACAGTCCGCTAGATAGCGCTTAACACTAGAAATTCCATGGATTATCCAAAACCGTTGCCGAGTCTTCATAAGAGTATACGAAGGACCAGCGTGTCCCGCGTCCGAGTGTTCATAAAGTACAACTAGACGTGTCAAAGCATGTCTGCTGGGCAAAATTATAGGGTGTTTAGTATCCGTGGGGAGGTCGGCGTTTTCAAGACGACCCTCCACACGCAAAATCGAATCCGGTCCCAAACAAGGTCGCAAGTTACGCAACGTTTTTAACTCATTAACCTGCCGAGTTTGTTCAGAATTAACAGCAAGATTGCGCAAGCGTTTAATGAAAATTTCAAAGTCATCCGCGGAACCAATGTTTAACACCTCAAGTGCAGGTCCAAAGCACTGCCTCTGAACGTACCCAATAGCCTCAACAAAGGCTCGGTCCAGAGAAGCAGCATCGAACTCTGGCTTTCGAAATGGTTTACGTCTAAATTTAGCTTTTACTAACTCCACAAAGGCGAGCAAGTAGGCAAACCGCTTTTTTAGCGCATATAGGTCACGTGAAGTTTGCATCAGTTTAAGAATTTTGTCGTCAGTCTCAAAGATCGTATTCTCCTTACACAAAGCCAAACGAACAACTGGAGCAGGACTAAGCGATTTTACGTCCTCCTGTCCCTCCACGAGGAAGGCAGGTTTCTCAATCCACAATTTAATTGACTCAGAATTTTTGCAAGCATTCTCGCGGGTTCCAACATCAGCAGGATTTGCGGACGTATTCACATTCCTCCACGCGTCCGGCGCAAAAAAGGCCAAGATCTTATCAACTCTGCGCTTAACAAAGCGAACAAGGTGCAAATCAGGGTTAGTTATCCATTTCAAAATCACCTGCGAATCAGTCCACAGATGGACGCTGCAATTCATATGACTCAACGCCGCCGCAGCTTTCGAAGTAAGTTCACAGCAAAGCTTCGCCGCTTCTAACTCCTTGCGCGCGATAACCCAATTAGCCTGATGTGTCAAAACCAATCTAGATTTACCCAAAACAAAGGCAACTTGTGATTCACCATTCACCACTCTTCGCAAATAAACAACACAACTAAAGGCCAAATTAGATGCGTCGCAAAAGCCATGTAACTGGTAAACAGCAGTATTTACCGTCTTACCACAATCATCAAAACAATTACGTGAAATGGAAAAGTCATTTAACTTATTCAACGACAAAAGCCACTTTTTCCACTTATCCTTAACATCCAACGGCAAAACGTCGTCCCAGTCAGCACCGGAGATCGAGACCTTTTGCAAAATCAGTCTAGCCCCAAGGATGAACGGCGACGCCATTCCCAAGGGATCAAACTGACTCGCAAGCTGGCTCGCCATCTGCCGACGAGTAGACGCCTCACAAAACTCACGCAAGTTTATCAAAAGTATGTCCTTCTCAGTATTCCAAACTAATCCCAACGCCTTAGAATCAGGAAGAGGTTGCGATCCCAGATCAATTTCACTCACTGAAGACGCAAGATCACAACGCGGGACTTTCAACAAAATCGATTTAGCATGACAGTTGGAAACCCACTTACGCAATTTAAATCCACGGCTTTCCATAAGGTCAATGCTTTCTTTAGCAACAATTTCAAGATCAGATAAAGAGTCACTAGCAAGCAAAATATCATCCATGTAGCGATTATTTTCAATAGCATTTAATGTTAACTTGGAAGCATTACTCGGGTTCTCCTCAATTAAACGATTAAGAGCAAGCAATGCCACATAGGGGCTTGAATTGATCCCCCAGACATGCCTGGTAAAACGAAACACCTGTGGCTTCCCGTGATCCAAATCATTATTTTCATACCAAACAATTCTAAACCAATCCTGCTGGTCACAAGGAATCCCTACCTGGAAAAAACACTTGCTGATGTCAGCGACACAAGCATATCTACCCAAGCGAAAACGAATTAAAACCTCTACCAAACCATTAAGTAAATTTTCACCTGCCAATACGGCCTGATTAATAGACATACCCTCCGCAACTGCCGCACCGTCGTAGACCACTCTTGGTTTAGCAGATTTAGTAACAAAAAACGGCAAGTACCACGCTTGAACATTAAGCGAATTACTTTCAACAGCAACCAACCACTCCTCACGCAGCAACTCCGCAAAAGTGTCCAGTAAAATTTGTTTAAGTTTAGGGTTTTTAGCGACGTTACGGCGCAAAGACAAGGTGCGTTTTAGAGCGCTCTCGTAATTATTTGGAAGCGCTTCAAGAACTTCCGATTTAAAGGGTACTGGCATTTCATAACGCCCATTTGCGACTTTAATACGTGTTTCAACAAGATTTCTAGCACGTTCGTCATTAAGCGATGGCTGCAGAGCCTCGTCCTGCCTCTCGTATTCCCTCACAGTCTCCCTGAGAGAAGAAACCTCATGTCTCAATTTAACACACTCACAAGCAGCATCTTCACAAGACTCAACCTGAACTCTCAAGGCAGACAGGGAACCCGAGAAGGCAGAAACTCGACCACCACTAGCAATGGGCCCTAGACGAGTGAGTACGTAGTTTGGTTCCTCCGGACTCGCGCCTTCACGTTCCTCAAGGACAGTCAGAAGCAGCTTATCAGACTGTCCAATCAGAACGTCAATGCGGTTACGTTCCGGAGCAACCGGGACATGCGTACCTTGAAAGTGTTTTAATTCAGTAACATCCACGGAGTGTGGCAAAGTGCTATCGTCATCTGAAAACTGTGGCACAACCAACGCATTTTCGATTACGAATTTTTCACCGGTATGAAGCGATTCGAGTTTAAAGGCGGTGCGACCTTTACAGTCCACAGTTTCATCCGATAAAGTGCGAATTTTTACATTCGGGTCGGAGTTAGTCTCTAGCCCCAGTTCAGTTTTTAAGGCATCAGATATAAGCGTCACCTGTGAAGCTGTATCGTGTTGAGCGTAAGCCAAAGTCGATTTGCCCGTGTTAGGGTTAATGACTCTGACTGCACTCGTGCGAAGCAGGACCACCCCATTATCAACAGAATTAAGTTTACGGCAAGTATAGTCCTGGCTTACCCGGCAATTAGTTCTAGGGGCGGGAATAGGACGGGAAACCTGGTCTACCCTGTCAGCGGCCCCGAGATTAACCCCATCATAACATTCATGAAGGGCGCCAGCGTGTTTGTTGCGACATTGCGGCCCACAGATCCGACATTTAGAAGGAAACGCACAATTACGCACAAAATGGTCAAGTGACAAACAATTTAAGCACCTTTTAGCATCCGTAACTGTTTGCCTTTTAGCTCTGGGATTAAGTGCCTTGAACTTTTCACATTCAGCTAAGAAATGTCTTTGATCAACATTACTACAAAAGAAACAAATCGGGGGAGGCTTGTTCAAACGACCATGTTCACCACGTGGTACACTGGAAGAACTTGACTCGCGTTTATCCATGTCAAAAAACCTAGAGCGGGGCCCGGTCACAGCCTGGGGATCATTTTGTCTCCCATAAGCAACCTGTCGAACCCTCACGTTCTTAGTCCCACCCGTGGACTCGCGGGACCCATCTTTTTCGTCCGATTTAAAAAACGCTTGAGCGTAGTCCGATGTCATAGTATTAAGCTCGTGAACGACAAAATCACGCAGCGAGTCGAAACCGGGAGAGTTCAAGTTTAAATTCCGTTTATTTAGATAGTCTAAGTATCTTCTTTTCAGCAAACTTGGCAAACGATTAGCAGTGTCAATCAGAAGTTGCCCAGAGAGCTTTTCAACTTCATCGTGAGCATACGCAAAAACTTCCAGGGTATTTAGATCCTCATTAAATAGTTTTAAAGAGGTCGAGGTAAATGAGACCTTGGGACCATTACGCACCGCCATAACTTTAGGTTCTGATGTGAGTCCCCCTGAAACGCCATATCTCTGACGCAAGCGATCCAGCGCTTTTTCAATGCGTCGAGACGTGCTCATATTTTTCATGGGGACGCAGAACAGATTAACCATCTCACGCGGCTGGCCCACACATGAAGCTCTCAATACCTCGAGTCTCCGCTCCTCGAAGGGGCTCTCGCTCATTAATTGCCGGATCTGATTTTCATAAAAGACGAAGGCGATATTATTTCCGTCATAGCCGATTTGCGAAGCCAAAGTAATATATTCATTACGTCCTTGCCTGTCGAGGTAGGTGCGTAGTATCAAGTCATTGTTATTAGCAACTTCGTTTACTTGCGGACGTTGGGGCAATTCGTGCGACCCAGACTCGCTTTTAACTTTCATGTGACTTGCCATGTAATTTTTTACAGGGTTCGAGGTTTTCTCATTTACGTTTTCACGGTTTTCATTTAACTGATTAAAAGGGTTAACATTAACACCAGAAACCTGTCGAGAGGCAGTCGTCTGCCAATCGCGAGATCCGAAAATTTGTACATTTTCAGGTACCATATCATTTAAGCAAAGATCATTTAAACGATTCATTACCTCGTGGGGTTTTAACTCGGTGGTTTTAACCAGCCTTTTACGAACAATAGGAACTTTAGGTTTTACAGGCAAAGGTTCTGGTTCAATTCTTTGTTCAGCGCAATGTTCCAATTTAGCAGCATTTTCGCTCTTTACGCGAAGATTAGAAATATTACGTCTCGCACGAGAACGTGAACTTGAAAAAGATTTGATTTTAGTCGAAGTGGAAAGTATTGAGCTCCCCTCAAAGGCAGCAAGTTTTTCTTCCGCCTCAAGATTAGCTTTTTCAAGACGTAATTTGGCTAACGATTCTGCTTCTTCGGCCTCTGCTAGCAAACGAGCCTTACGGGCTTTAGTGATTTCCTCTATACTTTCAATTTCAGTACGTTTACGTTCAAATTCTATTTGCTGTGCAAGATCAGATTTTTTAGAAACAATTGATGTGCTCACACCAATTTGAGAAACACTGTCAGAAGGTTTAATTTCGTCTTCCTCTTCGTTATCAGAATTAGTTTCTGCACGTTTATTAATGGGTTCTAAAAAACGTGTTTGACAGTTTTCGAATAATTTTGAACATTGTTCAAAGGAGTCAACGATACCTTCAAACATTTCCTTTTTAAATTCAACGTCATTTAAGCTGTCCAACGTGCGCAAAAGATTTTCATAGGATTCTTCCACGAAACCGAAATACGGTAATTCGTGCTCAAAAAAATGATCAGGGGATGTACAGTCAGTGAGTGCACTATGCAAACGTTTTAAATCTAATAGCAGCTTTCGGCGCATAGTCAAAATTTTTCTTCGGATATTAGCCGAAGGAACGGGGCCCGTGGGGTTTGATTCCCTCCCAGAGGCGCTAGAACCATTATCATTACCCTTGGATAAATTAGAAAAAATATGATTCCAACTTTTGGGTTCAGCAGCAGTAGTCAGACACTGAGTATTACTAACAGATGGGTCATCGATTTGATCGACAATAAGTTCACACTCATCAGGTCGAGATTGACTAGAATTCGAGCATGATCAGCCCGAAAATTTACGTAAATCAGACATTATCTACAGTACTCACAATCACACCGCAAAAAAATAAAAAATACACAAATACCTTCTCGATAGACAAGGCAGTCCAAAATTGAATGCAACAAATTGTTTCACCACAGCTTTGAGAACGACGCTCGAATTGACAGCAGTAGAGACGATCTTTCGACGTGGCGGAGAGCTTGAATAGCGTCTTCCGCAGCAGCAACGATGTGGCTTCGAGAAATAAAAGTGCACTGGCACCAAACCAAAGAGTTGAAGCTTCCACCGATGCCAAAGGGAGAAGTTCCACCGCTGAGAATGGATTCTTCAAGAAATGAAAGTCGCCCGAAAGAAGTCAAGAGCGATCGAACCCGATGATGAACCAACTTGAAACCCGGCGAAACGTGGCGATGCAAAACCAAGGAGAGCAGTAGATGAATTTCCAACAGATCGTAACGATATCCAACTTTTCCAAAATTCTTCTGGGTTGAGACAAATATTTTATCTTTCTATGTTACAGACGCCCTCTGTAACTATAGTGTGAGATAGGTCTTTCCTAGGTTGCCCCAGCGATTCGAGACTGGGGCCGTCACCGTCCGTGCTGTTTCCACAAATAGCAGTTGAAGTCCAGTAAATAGAGGTTTATTGAAAAGATTGTAATAAATTAAAGATCTACACGGCACGGCACGGCAATAAAATATTTGAAAATTAACCCAGGAAACAAAATAAAAGTAACGATGCCGTGTGACTAAACTTACAAAAATAAAACGTCCGTTTGCTTCGAATCCCAAAATGAAATGAGTGACTGAACGCTAGAACTCGGCAAAAAAAAAGCAAAAGAGCTGCGCGTTGTGCCGGAAATTAGGCGTTAAAACGAAACGTGCAAAAATTAAAAAACACAATGACGCGCAGACTAACACATCAAAATAAAAACCAAATAAAAGAGCCGAGTTCGAAAATTTAGTGGGGCAAATAAAACAGATCGGTGCTGTAACAACTACATCCGTTAAAATTCAAGGTTATGTTGGCATCATAACCTAACAAAATTGCTGGCGTGTCGATTATGCAGCCTCCCACTTAATCACCTTCTCCGAGTACTACCAAATGGGCCTTCCAATTGAGGGTTGCTTGGCGGTGGCACGCTCAAATTATATTAAAATAGTTGTTGCTTCAAAATCTACTGATATAAACAATTACCTCTCTATAATTTAAATTGTCAAAATAATTGATTTCTTGTGACTCCTTTAGGGTTCACGGGGAAATGGCAGCAAAACATTGCCTAGACAATTTTAATCACACAAAATTAGATTTTGATGTTTTGCCGCTGAAGATAAGAGGATGCAAGATTTTGAAAAAAAAACTAAAGGAAAAAACCAAAAAATCATCGCGTCAAAAGTGGATCGGTAGGGATAACAGTGAACGACACTTGGCAATATTTAAATGATGCCGTCTTTGATGCTAAACATCTGGGGCGGTTTTGGGGCTTTAAAATCAGTCAAATCATATATTGTCCTAAAATTAAGGTACAAAGAAAGAGCTTTCTACTTTCCACCTGCTGCCAAAATATCAAGTACTGTACTTCGATCCAAACTGCTTCTGAGCAAAACTGACAAACATATTGATTTTAGCACCAGTTTAGAATCATTAAAATTTTTTTATTCAATGAATGTCAACCTAAAACTATAGGTTTTCGTGTTTCGACCAGTAACTTCGGCCATCTTCACGGCTAGCATTTAGAAGCATAAGTCATTCATCTATACAATTTATTACTGTAATATACAGTGCGAATGAGCTATCGCAACGCGTTTCAACCTTGCTCAAGGGTCTCATCAGGCGAAAAGAATAACACATTTAAACATGCAATGATATAAAACTGCAACTAAAAATTTGGAAGCAAACATTAGCATCAATTTAGAATCATTAAACTTTCAAACATGCAATGATACAAAACTGCAATTACCAAATTTGGAAGCAAAAATTGCATCGATAAACACATCTGCTTTGTCTATGCAAATTTTGTGATGACGTCAAACAACTTATGACATGTTCATATAAAAATCACAGGGTCGAAACGCGTCGCGATAGCTCATTCGCACTGTATATTACAATAATAACTTGTATAGATGATTGACTTATGCTTCTAAATGCAAGCCGTGAAGATGGCCTAAGTTACTTGGTCGAAACACGAAAACCTATAGTTTTAGGTTGATACTCATTGAATAGAAAAAATTTTAACGATTCTATATTGATTTTGATATTGCAATAGCAAAACAAAACAAAAGTCATATTATACAATAATGCAGAATGATGCAAGCCAATAAAGACTTAAACTTGAAATATGAGGAAGCCGTGAAGGCACGTGAAGCCTTCCAGTCAAACGGCTAACTTTCAACTGTTTTCATGAGCAGGGACGCGCGGTCAGGGGAGGCAGGTGAGGCCGTGCCTCACCTGTAGAATTGTACAAAGGAAAACAAAAATAAAGTATATAATTAAAATAAAATCATTAAAATTTCATTCAATGATTGTCAACCAAAAACTATAGTTTTAGGTTAACAATCTAGGTCTTAGGTTGACAACCTATAGTTTTAGGTTGACAATCATTGAATGAAATTTTAATGATTCTAATTTGCTGCTAAAATAAAATCGTTTCACACAAATCAAAATATTTATCAAAAACTTTATTAATTTTTGTGATTATTACTTTTTTTATGTATTCAATGCTTTCATGTTATGTCTTTCGCATTAAAACGCCCAAACTATTCGGTGTAATATTGCTGTCGCTACGGCGTGCCATTGAGCATCGCTTCAAATATGCGAAGTGAGGCATTGTCGATTGTGCCTCACTTCAGCAAAGCAAATTTTAATGAACGAATTAAAAGTATGCTCTTTTTTTCTCAGACAAATCGTAAACTACGCATTATGCTTTTTCCTCACCTATGACGTCATCGAATGAGAAAAAGTCGAAGTTTTTTTTTTGTATTCTTTCGTTCATTGCGAAATTGAACAAGTTATTTTTCTAGCAAAATAAAAACAATTTAATACGAGGAAATCAACTAAAATGAAAGAAAATTTAGTCTCAAAGCTGAGAGATTTTGTAAACTAAGTTTTTAATCTAAACTTGAAGTAATAGCTGAAAGAAAACCGATTTAAAAGATTTGCTCGAGACATCAATACGAAAGAATCCCTCAATTCATAAACAGTATACCGTACTCAAGAAAAAACTGGTTGCGCTATAAAAATCTTCATTTTTGCTTTCATATTTTTAGCAAATAATAATGTTTGGACTGAAACCGGGTTTTTGTGACTTAGAGAATTTGCCAAGAAGGCTTAGCAAGCACGAAAACTTCAATAATGTCTACATTCAAAGCCAAATAATAGGCTACCTTTGTAGATTTTCGAAACTTCAAGAATTGGTTTGGCTTTAAGTGAACAGCAAAAATTAAACGAATAATTAATTAACGAAAAATTTGGTCTTCTCTTAGTGGTTATGAAAACAATTATTTGCTTGTCATTTATTGTCTTAAATAAGTTTTTGCAAAAAAGTGTGAAAAAAAATTGTGCCTCACCAACCAAAAGCCTCACCGCACGTCATTGTTCATGAGCAGAATGTTATATTCATATTATTCTTGCAGCAGCAACAAGTTAGCCAAAATCTTTAAAAAATACAGTATGTGGCTAATTATGAGAAAGAACTACAGTATGATTAAATATCTTAAATTATGCATGAAGCCAATAATTGCTCGCATAATTTATGAGAAAATTTTTTCAGTTTTAAACATTGTATTACGGTATAGGAATCTACTTTCAAATTTTTGACCCCTGGTACTTGATAGATCTTTGCGCATGGTTTTTTCGATACAAAGATAGAGACAATTTATCACTAAAACAAGACCTAGTACGATGTTTATGACCTTATGAAAGTAAAATAGATAATAATTTGGGAAGGAGTGATTAACAGATTTGTGTACGAATTTTGCAATTTCCAATTTTGTTACGTCCATTATTTTTAGAATACTGAGGCGTCAAAAAATTTGCACTTACTAGTGCAAAACGGCCAAGCGAAGGAAAGGAACTCGCGACTTAATGATCAGTCTTTTCAATTTCAATTGCCAATTCTATGTGACTTATAAGAACAAAAATTTGGGCCGGAAGTAGGCAGGGGCCATTTTCTTCATATTGTGTCAATGAAAATTGTTTAGCATTATTCTTTAGCACTAAAAGCATTTCAAACATGAATGCATTAACCTTTGTCAGCACTCCGCTCAGCATTTTGTTTACACAGGTCAGATAAGTCAACACTATTTTTAAATGAATTGTCTGAAGAAACTGTTTTTCGACTTAAATATTGTCTTGAGGGTGACAAAAAAAAGGATAATACAGTACATAAGGTGTAGCACTGCTGCCCGCATTTTGTGGAGATGCGATTGTGGCATGTACTGTACTGTACTGTATTACGCATTAAAAAGATAACTGACTTGTAACTACAATATTTCATTCTGTGGTGCGTGTGGTTTGTTCTAAAATGCAAGAATGTGGAACCAAGTCTAATCCTCGCCGGCCGCGATTAAAATACCACCTACTTTTTTGAATACAGTTTTACATCAGAATGATAGTCCACGCAGGACAAAACAGGTACTGCACTAGAATCGGGTTGGTAATATCATCTAGTCTGCATGGCGGTTGCAGTATTGGACAGTGTTCTACGACTGTTGAAACCAGACTAATCTAAAATTAATATATTGTTGGCAAACTGTTTCCAAAAGAAACAAAAGCAAAAATAAAACTAGATGGGAGTTTGCCAACAAACCCAGTGAACGACCGACGCAAAGCTAACGCTGTGACGCTCAAAAGTACTTTTTGTCTACGGTAAAATCAGCAATTATTCAAAAATATCTGATTATGGAACCTTAAGAAAAGTAGAGTCAAAATATTTGTCAGTTAAATATCTCCTGATATCATAACAGACTGGCACCCTAAGTTGAGCCGTAGAAAAAATTGATTTTTGGGGGGTCCATTTGGGGTAGTCTCTGGGGGGTTGGCACCCCCAAACTATGTCAAAATATTTTTCTGATAAATATCTGCTGATATCAAAACAAACTGGTATCCTAAGTTGAGCCGTTCAAAAAATTGATTTTTGGGGGTCCATTTGGGGTTCCCTGGGGGGGGGATGGCATTCCCAAACTATGTCAAAATATTTGTCTGTTAAATATCTCCTGATATCATAACAGACTGGCACCCTAGCCTGAGCCGTTCAAAAAATTGGTTTTTGGGGGTCCATTTGGGGGGTTCCTGGGGGGGTGGCACCCCCAAACTATGTCAAAATATTTTTCTGGTAAATATCTGCTGATATCATAACAGACTGGGACCCTAAGTTGAGCCGTTCAAAAAATTGGTTTTTGGGGGTCCATTTGGGGGGGCTCCGGGGGGGGGTGGCACCCCCAAACTATGTCAAAATATTTGTCTGGTAAATATCTCCTGATATCATAACAGACTGGCACCCTAAGTTGAGCCGTTCAAAAAATGAATTTTTGGGGGGTCCATTTGGGGGGTCTCCGGGGGGGGTGGCACCCCCAAACTATGTCAAAATATTTGTCTGGTAAATATCTACTGATAGCAAACACAACTAGCACTCTAGCTTGAGCTGTTCAAAAAATTAATTTTTTGGGGCCCCATTTTGGGGGGGTTCCCGGTGGAGTTGCCCCAAAAAATTTCGGGAGAAAAAATTGTGCTTGCAGCTCAACAACTTTACACAAAAATTAGATTTCGATGTTTTGTGGTTTAGAAGAAGAAGAGCGTACAAAAATTAGGAAGAAAAAAAAAGGAAAAAAAAGGAAAAAAAAGAAAAAAAACCTCATCGCGGCCAAACGTGGGTTGGTTGGGATGAAAGGGTATCTTAAGACATACAACCATACGAAATAGTTTTTGCCGTACTTAAGCCGTTTTTGACTGAGACCGCTTTTTACGCCAAACTTGCGGGCCGGTTTTCGGATTCTAAAACCGAAGTCACGTGATCTATTGACTCGAAATTTGGTACTAACATGTACCACATTAATTTCGAACTACTGTCAAAATTTCATGTATCTCCACCAAACCGTTCTCGAGTTATAAGCAAAAGTCTGAAATTTCGCACTCGTTAGTTGGAAAATAGCCGAGTAAAAACAAACGAACACGCGACGCGAGCGTCGGTCGTTCCAATAATACTGGTCACATTATAGTTACTTTTAACAAAAGCAAAACTGCATGATTAGCGTTTTCACTGTGAGTTAGTTTATTGTTGGATTGGTAAACGATAAAAGTAAGTAAGTTTATTTTTTGCCAAATACACCATGAAAAAAAGAAAATGCAAGCACAATCATCAATCAGCAAACTTAAGCCTAATGATTTACTGCATCATTAGCCAGGGCTGCAAACTCGACCAATTTTTATTCGAATTCAGCCTGTTTTAGCGAGTCCGAGTTCAAGTTCGAGTACTGAAATTCAATTTGTTCGAGTTCAACCTGTTTAGCATGTCTGAGTTCAAGTTCGGCAAAAAAATCTGGTTCTTCGAGTTCGAGTTCAGGCTGACAAAAATGCTTACTTGTTTACTGCCGTTGCTTACTGCATACAAAAACATTATTGCAAACTATAAGATGCCAGTAAATTAACACAAAATATTGTCGAACGTTAACAAGCTATTCTTGCGGTCTACTAGAGCGTCTTTTCTGCTCAAACTTCGATTCGTTATGTGTCTTTGTTCAGATAAAAGCTACATATTATCGTCCATTTACAATTGCGCTGACAGATGAGGGAGTCAAAACGTTGCTTTTATAAAGTTACTTTCCAAGTACGGCATAGAGCAGGGCTTCCCAAACTGGGGGTCGCGACCCCCCAAGAGGTCGCATAACAACATTTAGGGATCGCAAAGAGTATACTAATTTTTACACGAAAGTGTAAAATTGGTATACTCTCTACGCCCTCTGACTGTCGTTAAAAACTCGAGCAATTCTGCAAAATGTCATTCTTAACTTAGCCGTAGATTTACTTGAATTAGGCGCTATTAAATAGTGAGACTTTGTTGAACAATGTATTATATAAGAAGGCAGCAGATAAACTTTTCTCCATTCGTATCATGTAGCACAGCTGGATGCCTAACTTGTTTTGTTTTTTCACTTTGGTTTATGACATAATGGAACTATGCTGAATAAATTCAATGCTTGTATAGTGCTGTGGTCAGTAGCGTAGCCAGTGGGGGGTGGGAGGGGGTACAGCTCCCACCCCCTCCCCCATTGGCCTGCCGAACAAAACGCAGATTAAGGAAAATACCACGTTTTAGCACTTCTGAGACTGTCTTTTCCACTGGAATAGACTCAAAAATCATTTAAAGTATATTTTGAAACGTTTATTTAACCCTATTTATACCGGGCTATTTTTACACCCTAGGTATTTGTCCGGGGGGGGCAAATTTGCCCCCCTAACTAAAAACCGATTGCTAAGTGATAGAAGCAAGATTTTTTACATGTTGAAGCTATTTTTTGTTAAATTTTTAAAAATAAATATTTTGAGGTTGTGACGTCATGCAAACAATGATGACGTCATCAAAACCAGTAAATCCTTATAACAGCATGGAAATTTGTCTAAATGTTGCGAAATATTATTTTCAGCCAGGACTTTTGTTATTTTAAAGATATCTCTGATAAATTCACTGCAGATGATGACGTCACATGCATGATGACGTTATCATGCATGATGATGTCATCTATAATATATTTTGCTTATTATTGTTTGTAATTTTTTGTTACTGAAATGTTGTATAATTTACAAAATTTTAGAATACTGCAGTATAGTATCATTGTATCATGCAACAGCTGATGAAAATGAATAATTTTTTATCCAAATGCAATTTTTTTCGAGAAACAGCAGAAAAAGCAATATTTTTGAATTATGACGTCATCAATGACGTAATGATGATGAATTCATGTATCAGTAAATAAAATATTTTATTCCGGCTAAAGATTAGCATCAATGATGAATACGCAGTACAATGAATAGAATACGCGCACTGATAAGCATGCATTGTGCTCAAATTTGCGTAAAACTCCTTGGGTGCCTCTAACAAAGGCAAAAATGACGTCACTTCCAGTCGTCTCGCTGACCCCAAACTCTCTAAAAATGTGTGTTATTAAATTTGATTCAAATTCAGGGTGCATCAAAGCAAAAAATTTTTTTAGTTTAGAAGCTATATTAAAATAAATAAGAGGGGGGCAAATTTGCCCCCCCCTCGATGCAAATAGGGTTAAAGGGGAGGGAGCTAATTTGTCAAAAATAAAACTCATAAATCAGAGAAAAAAACTTTGAAACATAGCCAAAAATTGGTTTTCAAATTTGATCGCATTTTGAAAAATGCTTAACATAGGTTTCATCAAAAAATACATAAACTCAAGAATACGGCGGGAACTATTCAGTATTAGTTAATTACCAATCACTTCTCTCAAACTTCCTTCCATTAGCCTTCGTATCTTTTTCTATATAACATAAGCGAAATAGATTACTCCTTGAGAGTTTTATTGAACTGCCGGTATAGGATTTCACGATTTACCAGCTTGTAAAAAGAGAACTGAAATTCCAGCAATAAATTCTAGCAATACCACGTAGCCCATTTATGCAAGTAGTGTAATCATATTTTTGCACGGCTAACTTCTACGCCAAGTTTTAATAGCGTCAATTTTTATCAAGCTAGGCTTAAAATTAGGTTAATTTTGCGAAAAAAAAAAATACAAAATTTTCGAGCGCCCAGACCCCCGTAACAGCCCCCCTCCACAGCAGACTTCTGGCTACGTGCCTGGCTGTAACATCGGTAGTTTGGTAGAGGAGTAGGAGCGTAAATATACAGGATGGGCCGTAAGTCGCGCACCAAAGCATTTAAATTAATTCTGATGAACTACCGAGTAGTTACGCACAAACCATGCTTCATTATATTCTACAAAAGAACCCGTATTTTACACCCAAGGAAAGGGGATATATTTCACCCCGCGGATTTTACATCGTTTGACATCACAATTCACGTAATTCTTTGGTGCTCGCCTTATGGTCCACCCTGTATATATAGTTAAGTAGAGGTATTACTACCATACTACTACTACTGGTTACGTTCTAATCAAAGGATAGCTGGTTAAAAAAAGTCGCACGATAACGGTAATAAACGTATTGCAGATGATGTTGAAGCAACGATAAAGACAAATGCAAGCAGGGTGTCGTTTTGTACGCATTGGGTACCGGTGCCTTGTCATCATTTTTTTCGGTTGAATAATTACTACAAATACTCAACGCACAGTGTTTTTTATTTTAACCGTGAAGGGTCGCAGAAATTTAAAAAGATGAAAGGGGTCGCGAGCAAAAAAGTTTGGGGAGCCCCGGCATAGAGAGAAGAATTCCACAGAACGATCGGTTTAGCAAATTCTCTGACAAGAATGACAAATTATTGGGAAACCATAATGCTTACATAAGTTATACACTGAAAAATTGGATTGCGATTAGCTTACAACCGTATTTCTTTCGTCGTTAAATCTTTTTAACCACAAATTCATTTCTTAATTGCTAACTTTTTTGTCAAAAATAAAACTCGCTGATTTATTCTAACTAATCAAATGACTTTTTACAAACTGGAAAGTAGAGACAATTAACTTACAGTCTGTTTACGCAATAATTGCGTAGTTTTCGCTACAAGGCCAACTTCTTAGTTACTTAATTTACTCGAGAGAAGAGAACGTTGCAATCGCTCTCTGCTTGTTGGTACAGTATAAGTCTTCGCTACGAGGCACACTTAATTTTTTGTCACTTAGAGCACATTGGATCGCTTTTCCTCTAATTCTCTTTAATCGCTCTGATTTTTTACTGTATACTTGCGCTGTTTTTCTAGGTGGCCACGACATAAACAAGACAGTGAAGGATATGCACTTTGCAGCTGTCACGAAAAACGCAATCTCAATTTACACGGCTTCATCAACAACAAATACTTTTCCGACAAATTTGTAATCTTAAAATTTCTTTTTAGTGAACTCGAACAATTTTATTCGAGTTCAAGTTCGAGTTCGCAGCCCTGTCATTAGCAGTAGCATGTATTTGGCTAGAAAACATCAAATAACTGGAAAAGCGGAAAGTTTACGAGTCAAGATGCTTCCTAAATTATTCACTTTTGGAAAAGAACCCCAAACTTTTTTATAGCTTGTCAGCACGTTTTGCGTTATTTAATTACCAAATAACAAAGCAGATTTTTTGACATACGAATTTAATTCAAGTGTTGCCAAAGTTGAATGAAATTTAGACAAGTTATACAATTGTGGGGGGAATCAATGATATTGGAAAACTAAATTTTGATGACTAAATTATTCTTTTCAACCACTGCATAAATTTGCAGATAGATGTGATGGAAGAGCTCGCTGCACCGATGCATCGGATGAAGTTGGTTGTGAGTGCCGAGATGACGAGTTCACATGCGATTGCATCCCACAGGAAACATGCGCTACAACGGACGGATGCAAAAACAAAGCCGAACTTGTGGATGGATTCGTTCGTTGTCCTAAACAAAGGACCCTGTTGAGGAACAAAACTAGAATTAACATACACAGATTGCACAATGTGTCGGAATGCAATGACATCGGATTTCCCGAGTGCGATAATTCTACTTGTTACCGCACTACTTTCCCAATGTGTTTTGATGATAATTGCTACGAGTCACATGTGCTTTGTACTTCATACTGTGATCATGATCTCTGCCGGGGTGTTTTCCAATGCTCTGATAATCGTACAATTTTTCTCTCTCAATTTTGTGACGGATTTAAAGATTGTTTTGACGGCAGCGATGAATTCAAAAACCAACCTGGTTTTAAATGCGATAAATGTGTTTTGCCTCAAAGCAATTTGTATGATGATGTTGCTCATTGTGATAACAAAATCGATCTACGTCCTCTTAAACAATTTTTTGAATGCTTTGATAATCATTTACTAATCTTAGACCAACAAGTGTGCGATGGCGTGGGCGATTGTTATGATATGTCTGATGAATGTCTGTGTGACATGTATTTTGATACTGAAATGTGCACTAATATGTTTGAAGACAAAAATTTCCAATGTTTTGATATTGAAAATGGAAATCAGTGGCACGGTTTGATAAACAATAGTGCATCTATTGTCACAGGGAGATCCAACAGCAGTTTTGTTGAATGTATAACAAAGTTCAATGGTTCTAGTTGGGTGAGGCCATGTGATGGGAGACCAGAGTGTAGAGATTTTAGTGACGAATGCCAATGTTCGAACCCACCGTTGTTTTGTAACGACTCCTGTCACTCCTACTTTCCTATGGGCGATCGCTATTGCGACGGAATTGAAGACCCAGCTTGGCAATACATCAACAGGTCTGATTGTTCTCGAGGATTTGATGAATTGTTTTGCCCGAAACGTTTCAAATGTAATGCCTCTGGCAAAGTTAGCATTGACGTTCTGCAAGTTTGTGACGGAAAACTAGACTGCGCTGATAACTCCGATGAAAGTAATTGCCCTACTACAACAAAGATTTCTAGTATATTTTCATCCGATACCGAAATGATAGCAGACCTAGGCATAAAGTCTGCATTTTGGATAATCGGGATTTTGGTCATTGTTGGAAATTCTTACGTCATCATTACAACAATTGCTTTTCTTACAAAGAAGCAAACACTCGACGGTATGAGGTTTCACCAATTCATCTTACTCAACATCTCAATCGCTGATTTTATAATGGGAATCTATTTGATCACAATTGCTTCTTATGATGCAGCGTTCTCTGGAATCTATGGTTCGATGGATCGTGAATGGAGGTCGAGTTTAAAGTGCTCGGTTATTGGCAGTTTGGCGATTATTTCTAGTGAAACGTCTTGCTTTCTTATGGTTGTTTTAACTGGTTTTAGACTGAAAAACATCACTCAGGCAGTAGAATCGTTGACTGCTTCCTTGCGTCCTTGGAAAATTTGCATCATCGCAGCCTGGATATTTTCATTCTTTCTAGGCATTGTTCCAATGTTACCGCAAACTTCTCAATATTTTCTTCATAGCTTCTTGTATTCAAATCCTTTCCAAAATGACACGTGGTATGCAAGTAAACTCGAGCAATTTTCTTGTAGGATTTCAGCAATGAGCAACACAACAATTAAATTTACTGGCAATAAATTTCGGTCAGTTGAGACATTTTTAGTAAGAAATTTTCCCAATGAAGCGTCTGTAAAATTCGTTGGATATTATGGTGAAACCAGTGTGTGCATGCCCAGGTTTTACGTTGCTTATGGCGAAAGTTCATGGGAATTTACTCTTGCAATGGTTACACTCAACTTCCTGAGTTTTGTTTTCATTGCTGTTTCATATTTTATTATTTACAAACATTCCACTGCATCTTCTGCTAATTTGGGAACCAACAGGCCCAACAACCAAGCCGCCACAATGCAGAAACGCATTGCTCGCATCATTGCAACCGACTTTTGTTGTTGGATTCCCATCTGCGTTATGGCGTATGTGAGACTCGGAGTTGAATTCTCCGACATCGCCTATCAGATCAGCGCTGTTCTGCTGCTCCCAATCAACAGCGCAATGAATCCAATACTTTTCTCGTCACTTTCAGATCAGTTAATCGATTTGTGTCGTGACATTTATCAAAGACTGATGAATGTGTGTGGTGTGTAGTTGTGACGTAGCACAAGGTGCAAAGTAAACTGCAAGATAGGAAAACCTGGCTGAAACGTGCAAATGGCACAAAGTAATTGAAATGGTTTTAAAACATATGTGTTAAAGTTGTTTTTTTTCGCTTAAATTTTGCGATGAAGAGCGTACAGTCGATATTAGCCGTTACTTTTTTAGTTTGTTTCTAATGATTTGTTAAACATTTTTATTCCGATAAGTTGTTAAAAACTTTAAACAAATGCTTTCGTTGGAAATAACGTGAGCAAACCCGTAGAACTGTGTAACGTGAGCAACCCGTAGATAAGTTTATATAGTCGCAAGCATTTTCCTTTTTTTAGTGTATTAAAATCTTCGGTAAGGTAGCTTAACCAGGATTCCAAACACCGAAACGCTTAATCTACAAGTTTCAAACCTCAATTTTGACTTCGCTGAAGCAATCATTTATGCAGAGCTGGGCACCCGCTACTTGAAAAGTAGCGGCGTTGCTGCTGCCGCTATTTGGCAAAAAAAAGCAGCGGCGCTGCCGCTTGTCGCTACTCAAATAAGAAAGTAGCGCCGCTGCCGCTACTTGCATGCAAAACAGCGGCCGCTGCCGCTACTTCAAAAAAATATCTAGCAAAAAGGACGATGGCATTCAAATACGATACCCAATACTGAAATGTCAGCTTTATTTGCGAAAGTTACAATTCCAGCTTTTAAAGTATTGGTACAGGTTACAATCGGCATTAGCAAGCAGGCTTAAACGGTAAATAAGTAAGTAAATTACAATTCAATTGGTTGTTGGCATGCTCCTTTGAAAAAAACAAGCATTTCAAAACCCTGGTTGGTCAAACCAGCGGTTTAGAAACTACTATAAGAAGTTATCCTTGGAAGTTGCAGTAGGAAGTTAAATTCCTTGTGGCATTTTCTACACAAATAAAAGGCAATAAGAAATAGTTTAATTCACTTAAATAAGGTAAGGTTTTAACACGATGTGTATATAATACTTATATGTGTATATAATACTGCATATTTAACACAATGTGTATATTTAACACGATGTGTATTAATATTTAACACGATGTGTATATAATAAGGTGTTGTGTATACAATTTAACACGATGTGCACATTAGGGCAATGACTAAAAATTTTTTTTGCAAAATTTTAAATTGCCTGCTATGGCATGAAATGAGTTTTTTATTATGTATGAGAGATTTCAAAACAATTTTTGAAAATTTTATAAAAAGGTCTCCCACCAACTCATTTTTCTGGCCCCACTTGCACAAAAATTTGGGTTTTTTGGTTTGCCGTGTACGACAGCGACAATTTGCAAGCTTAGAAACCCTTTAGGTGGATGGGCCTTATGATTACACACAGTATGAAAAAAAATTTGAACGGAATCGACAAATAGGGTCAAAAGTTATGAGTAATAAAGTGTTAAACTTGTGAAATGCTGCCTCTAGCGGCAGAAATGCAAAAAATACTATAAATGGCTTATTATAGTGCGAAATTGACGTCAAATTTTATTTTAATGGTTAAGAAACAACTAAAGGAAGCAGTTCAGTAGAATTTTGTCATTTAAAAGCAATATACATGATTTTTTGTGCTAAGGTTGACATACTTCTAACTTGTTTAAGCTTATGCTAGTTTCAAGTTCCAATTTTGAGTAGTAAAACTCTTAACGTTGTCCTATTTTTGATTATGTCATTGCAATCGTCTTCACAAAAGTTTACTGTAGAAAACTAAAACCATCATTTTTCCAATTTTGCACAAAGGTACTTCAAACACATTCAAACTATCAAAGCTATTATGACAGATTGCTGTGAACTACCGTACTACATTGTTTTCCTTCCTCACAAAAGCACTACCATAAACTATACCCAAACTTCAATGTTAGTAGGTAATCTAATCAAAAGCATAAAGTTTTGTTTTTTGGAAAGTACAACGATTTTTCATATTTGAAGTACGCAGATTAGCAACCCAAGTAGATCTATCATCCAAGCGAGGTTGAGCTACATCACTCTAAATTTGTTCTCTTCCTCTCTTAAAAATTCAGTCAAAATACGCTACAGCACGCAACCAAAAGCAAAAAAGAGAAGTTAAACTTTGTCACTAGCATACTTTAAAAACACTGCCTTTAGCGTTTAGTTAAATCTTAGCACAAAAAAGCATTAAAAAGTGACAATTGTTGCCATGAAGTTTCAAACCACCGCTTAGCAACTAAAAGATTTGTTACAAAAATATCGTTGCATAAAACCACACCTACAACTCTTCAAGAAAATTGAACCGCACAATGAGCTTTCTTTTGAATGATGTTGAAAATCATGATAATTCCTTTAGCTTTGGATGACAATTTTTTGTGCTAAGGTTGACATACTTTTAACTTGTTTAAACTTATGATAGTTTCAAGATAGTTTTTACCCTTTTTACCTCTCAGGCTGCATTCACATGGGTGACTTTTAGCCAGGAATTTGCAATAGAGGGGTCTGTCTCAGAGGGGAGTGAAACCAAACTGAAACAGTTTACACTTGGAATTGGAATGGTTTTTTGCCCGAAGTTAGGTGAAGACCAAACAAGAAAAAAGTCTACGCTCGTGTTGGGATCGAGTTTTGCGACCGAATTCGCTTCAAGTACAGAGTCAAAGCAGTTACATTCTTATTGCCAATGACAATGGGTGGGCTATTTTTGCTTTTAGAGCAGTCTCAAAAGTAATAAAAACAGGGTACTTTGCATACTCTGCATGTCAATGGGGGGCCAAACCCCTTTCCTCCCGCCGCCCCTGGCTACGTTACTGCCTTTAGCTGTGAGAATCGGCATTTTGCCTTTGAATTCTTTCTCTTGCTCTTGTTTTGTTCTTTATCGATTTGAGAAAGAAAAAAGGCAAAATGCCGATTCTCGCTGCTACAAGTCGCCCGTGCTGTGAATGCAGCTTCAGACATATTTTACTCAAGGCTGTAGCCAAAGGAAAGCCGGCTGGGCCAAGACCCTTCCTGGAAAACTTTAGCCTCCTTGGAAATGGCGCAACTAGTGGTTTATGTCAAAATCGGCAAGCTTCACCGTATATTTGCTACATTTTTCTATTAATTTTGGTGGAGAAAACAAAAGGTTTTTATCCTAAATTTCATGTTTTTTTTCTGTCAGATAATGGTAAAAACCAAACCAAAGACGGTCTTGACCGAAAATTTAAAGCTTTTATTTGAGTCATTTTTATTTTTAGAAGTCTTTTCCATTTTTTGTCGTTTGATTTTTTCAGAAACTTGTTGCACCTGGGGGCCAATATCTAAAGGAGCTTCTGTGGAGCAAGAAAAAAGCCAAAAAATAAAGTTTTGCAAAAATTTGCAGAATTTTTATTCTTTTCCATATCTTCGAATGTAAGATAAAACAACAAATACCTGTTATATGTTGCAACCCCCCTTTAATAATTTACCCTGAGGTTTGTCGCTACCCACGAGTCTGAACGCAAGCGGTCGTCTTTTTAAAGCAGTCCACTATCAACGACGATTGCTACTGTTTGGCATATATGTTTACGTTTAATTTAAATTTTGAAAATATTTCAAGTTTATTTTGCAAAATCTCATTATTAGAACAGTAACGTTTTCTTCTACAGTCGCAACAGTTTATGAAATACTTGCTTTAAACAAATTCTACCAAAGAAATAGAATTTGACATCAATTTCACACTATAATAAGCCATTTATAGTATTTTTTGCATTTCTGCCGCTAGAGGCAGCATTTCACAAGTTTAACACTTTATTACTCATAACTTTTGACCCTATTTGTCGATTCCGTTCAAATTTTTTTTCATACTCTGTGTAATCATAAGGCCCATCCACCTAAAGGGTTTCTAAGCTTGCAAATTGTCGCTGTCGTACACGGCAAACCAAAAAACCCAAATTTTTGTGCAAGTGGGGCCAGAAAAATGAGTTGGTGGGAGACCTTTTTATAAAATTTTCAAAAATTGTTTTGAAATCTCTCATACATAATAAAAAACTCATCTCATGCCATAGCAGGCTAATTTTTTTTTCTGTAGTCATTACCCTAGTGCACATAAGTAATTCGAATCTGAGAGTATGGATAAAAAAAAGGTCTTCATCTCAAAATGTGCGCGGATTTTTACGAATTCTGGGGTGAAGACAAAAAAGCTCTTAATCTCAAAAAATGCGCGAATTTTCACGAATTCCGGAATGAAACCTCACAAAAAAAGGGTCTTTATTATAAAATTTGCAAAAAACTTGACCTGAATGCCCCTTTAAATTAAAATTACAACAGTGTGCTCTCTTTCGAATTTGTCGTTGTCCTGTAAGGACGTAAAAAATACAGTGGTTTTAAAATGTTAATTTTAACTGCTAATAAAGAACCAGGAAGTTATTTAAGTTGTGGTGCTAATTTGGTGAAAAGAGAGAACTCGAATGTAGAAACTGACATCGGATTTGGGGTTCATCCAATCCGTATTCTTACAAGATGCTCATTGATCAATGTAGCACAGCAGTCATTTGATAGTTGATAAGCCTACCTATCTAGCCTAGCTGATGAGCGATGATATTCATTGAAACAGCAGCTGTACTTGGGTGCTATATTTTCTGGATAGGCTCTCATGACAGACCTGTGACATAACTCATGGGGTGGTTTAGTTATTTCTTGACTTCTTTTGAAGAAGTTTTTTTTCTTATCAAATGGCGGGTTTGAAGGCCATGTCGACCTTGAGATATTGTTTAATTATACCCTCTACCAAATGGACTCACTTTGGGGGTTGAAATGGGCCCAATAAATGAAATACTACATCCGTTATAATTCAACGCTTATGTTGGCATCATAACCTAACAAAAATGCGGGCGTGTCAATTTTGCAGCTTGATCTCAAACTCTTGATTTCAAAAAATGCGCGAATTTTCACGAATTCTGGGGTGAAACCACACAAAAAAAGGGACTTTATTACAAAATCTGCAAAAAAACAGTTTTTGCTGACAAAGTCTGGGGTAATAACCAGTATCTTGGGAGTCTCAGGCCTCGAACTGCACATCAGTGGCACTGAGCCTAATATTTTCTTTGGGGCACAATCCTCGCTTTGGGGGCACAATTCTTGTTTGGGAGGGCACAAGCAATGATTTGGGGGGGCACAGCCCCGGAATGCACCCCGTGGCGTCGGGCCTGCTGCAAGTTTACAGCAATTTATCGAACTGTAACTATCGCATTTTCGTTCAAGAGATACTGCTCGAAATCGGTTTTATTGAAGAAATCAGAACTATTTGAGGTAACAAAGAGGTGCCCCAAACCTTTTTCCACAATTTCCTTTATTTGCGAAAATACGATTTAATTCGTTTGACTCCGTACCATTGTCAACCCTGCATTCGCAATTTTGTGACATTACAAAAGGCATAGTTTTGCAAAAATTCTTGCAAACTAAGAAACGCGATTATTAACTAGTAGCAGTGAGTAGCCAGCTATCACCAAATCTGAAAACTTGGCCACTGTCACTAGAACCTGTAATTCTAGGCTACCAGCACTGATCTACAGTACAGTACGCCTTTTGTGATTTTACAAAATTGCGAAAAGCAGGGTTGCCACAGTACTAGTCATAGGTGGGCACGAATCCGTTAATCCATTAATAACGAAGCTAAATTTTTCATTAACTCGTTAATCCATTAAAAAGTTTTTTCATGTCAACGGACTAAATTAACTTCCGTTAAGTTATGTTAACTTCCGTTAAGGTTTTTATCGTTAACATCTAGCACCATTCATTCATCGTACCGGTACATACTAGTTTGCACTAGTAACACTGCGGAACTTCTGCTTCGTTCGGGTACAATGTAAGCGTGCATATGGTTTCGAAATATGTAAGTTAAATACAGCATTTTGTTGTTGATTGGCAAATTGATTTCGATGTCCAAACGTTGTCGTCAATGCAGTGTTAAGCTTTTGTTGTCTCAGTTCCGGTGCCGAGTCTTGGGTTCTGCTCCCTTGTGGTTTAGACTCTTCGAGTTAAGGAGGGCCAGGTTCGGTTTTTCTCCGCTAGTTGGGTGTATTTTAGGCCGCCCAGGAGCCGGGTATGGCCCCGGTGCCGAAACGGGGAACTAATTTTTAATTTTTAGATTATAGACTTTGTGTTACTTTTGTCAGACACCTCTGACGATCCCAATTACGAGTGAAACAGACTGTAGGATTTTAAACTTTTTAATTTTTGGCGTGTGCTGTGATGTTATTTCACAGTAGTTTGTTTGAAGAAAGCTTGTTGAACTTGATCAACTTTAGCAATGACAAGTATATGCGTATAGCGATAAATCAAGTTTATTTCACCATACGCTCAAAAGTACGCAGGCGGAGAGCAGCGATAGACCATGCGGCCATCTACGTCAAATGCACCAAATAGCAATACTTAAAAGTTACAGGCATAAACTTAAGCTTTGAGTAGAAAGAACTCAAAGGAATATCAACAAAATAACGCTAAAAATTTTGCCAGCTTTGCTCTAAATATTGAGGAAAAACTGATTTTTGCCTAATTAAAAAATTGAATTGTTTAAACAATGGGAATTGCTAAAAGCTCAACTTGTTAAGTGTCAAAGAAAGCAAGTCAGCCGTGATTTGATTTAAGGATAAGACTTTAATTAATTGCGGGATCAAATAGTACTGTATTTGAAACAAAATGCTTTAAAGTAGGCTATGCTTCCATAGTCTTGTTCCTTGAAGCAGTCATTGCTCTGCGGAAGCAGTCATTGCTCTGCGGTATATGATGGTGGTAACTCTGCGACTACTGCAAAATAAAATATTTAATGAAATCAAATTTCTTTTAGCAAGTGGTTTTAAGACTTTTTGTTTCCTATAAAAATTGATTCGATATGAAACGACGCGAAAAAAACAAGTTCTTTCATCGTGGGATAACGCATGTTTCACTAAGCGTTCATTCTTGTAACATCAATTACGTTACAAATTTCAACAACCGGGGGCTTGGCGCTGGATTTTGCATTTTTTGTGCAAAAATAACTTAAATTTAGGTTCACTTTAGTAAAAATTTTGGTTTTGAAATATGGCATAGAATTACCAGTGCAAAACGATCAAACTGGCTGCGTGAATGGGATATAAGGGCGTTGACTAATGGTAAAATTTGATCCTTTTTATTACAAGCCGTTAAAGGAAAAATCAGTTTTAACCTAATTCGTCTGCATTAAAAAAGATAATTTTGTAGATGTTCATTCCATCCCCACCGAGTATTGGATGGATCTTGGGGGAAATCTATGAGAAATGGATTTTGGTTGAGTTATTGCAATAAATTTTATGCGTTTTAACTTTTTCTTTAATTTCTCCGGTTTGAGCATGGGGTCCGGACTCCTTCTGGATTCGGCCTGAATAACAAGTCAATTTTCTTCTTAATGCCGGTTATTTGTACACGGTAAGCGAATTAGGTCGAGTGGATGTGAAGTATGCTTGTTAGCTGGCTGCAACGGCCGAGTTTCTGTCTAAAACTAGCAACGTTCAAAAAACTATGCTCATTAAAACACGCCTGTTTTTTCTCGACGCAAGCACTCCAGTAAGTAACCTGATTTTGAATAGAAAAGTTTTGTCATTACGCTATAGTCTACCTTAAACGAGACTGGAGGCAAAATCAATGAGGGAATGTAAAGCTAGGCCAATCGTATCATATTAGATTGGCGTTGACTCCATCCTTCTTTGACCTAGACGTTCCAAAGATCTACTTCAGACACGATGTTTAAAGTAGACATGATTAGAGAGAACCAAGATATGTTTAAAATAGAACCAAGGTATATTATCAATATCTCCTCGTCCGTGTATATTGACAAGAGGAGGGCAGCGCAGGTCACATTAGTTGCGCCCAAGCGCACGCGCAACTACTAAAAAATTCTTGCGGGCAAACGTTTCCGCAGTTTCCAAAAAATAATTGCGTGGCATGCGCACGTGTGACGTTTTAAAAAGTATAATTCTGATTTACTCACTGCTCAAACTGCACTGTAGGTTACGGTACGAAACGAACATTCAAAACAAATTATGCACACTCCCAAGTAGTAAACAAAAAAGTTATTGCTTTCCTTTCAAAAATGCAAGCATTTGAAAATGCGCATCGCTTAACTCCGCTCACTTTTTGCGAAGAACAATGAAAAATGATGCTCAACACCCGCATTTTGTCTTAAAGGAATCGGGGGCATTAATTTCCACCAATAAAGTCTTTATGTGGTGGCAAAGGAACGACTTTGGAATCACTGTGTTTTTCTAATGGCTCGTCAAGGAAATCGATTTTTGGCTTCGATGCATTTGTGCTCGTGGAGCAATTAGCATCACTCTGCTCTGACAAATGGAATTAACATGCTAAAAAAATCATCATGTATTTTGCATAGACAAAATTGCATCAACTAAGAGCTACACCGACGAGTAGAATGTTGATCAACAATGCTACGAACTTGTCATCCGCACAGCGCGAGCTTCGGAACCCGAGTGTGACTGCTTAAATCTCAGTGCACCCAGTCAATATTAGCATGCTCGTTTTCACACTTAGCTACACTGTGGCAAAGTGATCTACCCCTGTTCAGCGTTGAAGTGCTGCCGCGACTTCAAAACCAGTGTTTGTCTCTTGTTGTTGGGGGCATGGGTTCAAATCCCACTCGTAGTCATTTTTTCTGACAACCAGAGGCTGATCCAAAATGTGACTTGATGTCTTCTATTTTCAAGAGCTACCGAGGCATTTATGCATAGATGGGCAAGTTAATGCAAAACGTTAGCTTCGTTAACCACTAGTCCGTTAGCAAACTTCATACCTCCGTTAAAGTTAATTCGCTATTTTCAGCTGAAATTAACGGAAGTTAATGAAGTCCATTAATCCGTTAACATTTTGAGTATAATTTACATTTCTTTTTATTCATTCACTTTTAGAACACGCGTAATCACCTGTTGAGCTGATTGTAAGGAAAAATTTATTGCTATGGTGGTCTTTTGTGTTTTGGATGTTACATTTTACAGTCAAATCTAATTTCAAGATAATAACAAGCTCATATGCAGTAACAAAGTAGCCATCGGAAAATCTTTGGAGGTTGCGAACAGCGATATTTAATAGACTTATGAGGCTGCAGCTTATTATTTGCCACAAAAAGCAATAGATATATCGTTAATTGTTTGTAGGGGCGCCGAGAGCCAAACATAGGCCCAGGGTCAGCTCAAATATTGAGCATCTCCAGCTTTGTGAACTTCAAAAAAGAAGAGGAAAATGCCACAATTTTCTTCGGATTTTGATGTGATCTCCAAAAAAAAACGGTCTTCGATGTTTCACAAACTGATTTGTCAGTGTCATTTCCATAGGCCCCCTGAAGTCCAAGAGCCCCTCAAAGTCCATGGGCCCCCTGATGGGCCTCCTAAACTCCATGGGCACCGGGGTCATTGTCTCATCTCGCTTCCCCACTCTCGGTGGCCCTGCCTGAAGGCTACCAGCGCAGAAGCCCAGGAAGAACCATTTTTTCGCATTGCTTGGTTTTAAGTAGTCGCCGTTCTGGTAGCTTTTCCCTGGGCTTCCCCGCTGGTAGCCTTTAGGCTAGATGGTACGTAAACGATTAAACATTATGGAAACTGTTACATAGAGACGGTTGCTTACACAGTGCCCCGACACTATTACTCTAAGTCTCTGTGCTTTCAAGCTACAACAGCATCTAAAATTAATTATTTAAGCTGTGGCTTGCAAAACAATTTCTAGACAGTGTCGAGATCCAATCTAACCCAAAGCTTAGTCTTGACTCATAAAAAAGTAACTAAAAAAATTGCGAATAAATATTCGTCATTCATTCTCGTTTTAGTCCTATCACCAACCACTGTACAGTGTAGATTTATGTAGATTTAACATTTTGGAGCCATCCGCGATCCGTGGATGCAAACACTTCCAAGTTTTTGGATGACATTAACACTTAGCTCAAAATAAACACTGTTTTACAGCTATATTTTAGTACTGGTACCTACATTCTGTTCTATCAATGGTCTTTGGTTTGATTATATCGACTCCACCGATTACGATTACAAATACGCACCTATGCAATCGATTTTCCCTTGCGATTATTTCACCTTTAATCATCGCTATTACGATTACTACGCTTCGCCAAAATTTAAAAATAATTTGTGTAACAGCACTTACGAAGTCGGAATCTATCCTGCATTTTTGCTGCAATCTACCCTGCAATTCTGTTTTGCATTATCATTATTATTAAGCTGTTATTAAAATTGCAATCATGCATGTCTTGCACTTGCATTCTGTTCTGTAGTTGGTCAACGGTACTCCTCCCATAGTAGAGTTTATACACTAATTATATCATCATTCACGCTTTTGCTTGGTACTGGAAGCCTAGCCTATATAGTAGTAGTCAGCCATGGCTCGATTATTTGCAATTCGTAGATTACGATCCTTTGTAATTGATTTCTGATTACGATAATTTGAAAATTGCGTAATCGATTACAAATTAGTAATTGTAGACTACGATGATAATCGAGATCATTTCTGCTATAGGTTAGGCTAACTTACTATCCATGTCCACTTTTCTTGCTAACGCTGCCATGCTATAGTCACTTTCATCTTACCACCAATGACAGATTAATTATTCATGGGTACATCATGGGTCTATTGCAGTATCGCAGTTCGACTCATCTAAGATCTAATCCACTTTATACTTGCATGATTAAAATTATACTTGCAGCATTTCTTATTGCGCCTGCTCATTTGATCCCGCGCTCGCTTGTTTATGTCGCATCTCCTTTGCTTTTTCCTCTATAAAACTCGCGCTAATTACGCAACAAGTGTTAACAGCGCAAATTGGTTTGTACCGGTACGATGAATGGGTGGTACAAGAAATTAACGATGAAAACCTTATGTTAACGCAACTTAACGTAAGTTAATGAACCATTGTCGTTCAGTTAACGGACATTTTAACCGAAGTTAATTTAGTCCGTTAACACGAAAAAACTTTTTAACGGATTAACGAGTTGATGAAAAAGTTAGCTTCGTTATCAACGGATTAACGATTAACGGACTTGTGCCCACCTATGCATTTATGCTTCTGGTTAGCATCATTCTCGGACGAATGAAGCATGCTACAAAAATCATCATGTTTTTGTTAAAAAAAACTGAACCATCTAAGTATATTAATTAGGAGCTATACCGATGCTGTCACTTTGGTTTGCAATATCTCTCAAGTTTTCCAGACTAGCAGCAAAAATTGCGATTTAATAGTGTTTGGTGTTTCTTGTTTTTGATTTACAGTAAGACAGTTTGCAAATAACGCGTTAAATTTTTTTCCGAAGCAATAGTTTAAAATTTTTTAAGAACGAAAAGCGTATTTCTGGAAAAACAATTATAAAAATAGCTTTTTTCTTTAAAATTTGATTTTGCAACCATTTTTTGGAATACGCTATTAAAAAATTTGAAATTTTGAAAAATCGGCAAAATATTTTGAAGAAAAAGTTTCAGCGAAAGATAACTCCTGCTGTGAATCCTACAACGAAGTTTTCCAAGAAGTAGACGAATACAATTTTCCATGACGAGGCTTTTATGAATTTTCCTCGTCAACGTTTTTCGTAAACTTTAATCACAGTTGGAAAACAATTATTCTGAATTGTATTTGAATTGCTCTAAAAATTGCTGAAATACTTACGGCGCAAGGGTCAGCGCAACCATTCAAAAATAGTTGCGGTGCTATCACAAGTGAAATAGTTGCGGCGCAAGCGCAATAATTACTCCGCAAGTGCTCACCTCTGTATATTGATAAGCAGTACTTAAATTGTAAAATTTTGCATGGGAAAATGCTTTTTCAGCGTTTACTGAACCTTAGTGACAGGGCTGTAGTCGAGATCGACTCGTCCGAGACCAAGACCGAGACCTCAAAAATTTTCCGAGGCCAAGACCGAGATCGAGACCGGTCTCGATCTCAATTTTGGCTTCGAGACCGAGAACGGCAAAGTTCGAGACCAAGACCAAGACCGAGACCAAAAAAATGACGTCATCAATAGTTTTTTCGATTTAAAAAAAAATTTTGGAGCTCATATTTGCTCATAAGTTGGTTTTATGATTATAAAAATTGATTCAGATGACAAAGTGCTTTAGTCGAAGTGAAGATTACTTTATCAAAACATCTAAATATGTCATTTTATGTAGATTTTCACCAAAAAAAGAGATCCTTCAACTAAACTTAATGCCTCTTATTCAAAGCTCGAAGCCTAGTCACCTTTATTTTTGTCAGGAATTATGGGTCAATAAAACTGACGCAAACTTAATGAATTAAATTACAAAAAAATTGTAAAAAGCTATTTGTATATTTGAAGTATCGTGTTAAAGGTATAGCTACAAAAACGTAGCCAGGAGTTTCGATTAGGAGGTGGGTGGGATTTCCAAACGCGCAACTACAATTATGCTAAGAGAAGGCTTAAACAAAACAATACAATTTTTACCCGAATGATATTTTTTTGGTTGCAAACTAGATTGATTTTTATTCGAGTTCAAGTTTGAGTTCGGTCTATTTTAGCGAGTCCAAATTCGAGTTCAAAAACTTAAATTTTTTCGAGTTTAAGTTCGACCAAGATATTAATGGCTCTACGCTATGAATATTTGCCACTACAAAATTAATGAAGCAATAAATGATAATTCAAGGACAATCATACGTTGTTTAATATTCTGTTAAAAGTAAAATATAGGTTTTTGAATTCATTAAATACGATAAACAACGTACTTTTCTTTCACGAATAGACCGCACTAATTTGCTTAAAAGCTATTTTCACAAAGACTTCAGACTTTTGCGTTGTGCTAGCCTATTTAAAACAAAATTTTGTATAAAGATTTCAATTCGAAAATTGTGTAACCGAAATTAATTTTGTTGCAATAACACTGGTTAACAAATTTTTACTTAATTTTTTAATCAGAGATATAAGTCAACTTTTCTGAATGGATTTTTCGCGCTGATTTCAAATCTGTGCTCAGTTTTTCTCTAGCACATCACGTTTTCAAGATATTTACATTTTAATATTTTAATTATTTAAATAATATTTAAAAATTAGCCCAAGCTCAATGGCTTAATAGCGTTTGAATCGTACTATTGTTCTTATATTATAATTTCATATTATATGTCATGTATAGATTTAAAACAAATAAATTACTATTTCAATCAACGAAGACGAGAAGAATACAATTTAGCAATATTTATTTGCGTGCAATGTTCTTATCTTATAAGCAATCTAATGGTTCTTCTTATACATGCTTATAGAAATATAAGTATACACTGGTTATTCAAACTTAAATAAATCCGGTGAGCCCTCAACTTCTCCAAATTTACACTAAATCACATGCATGGTTTGTTTACATAAGCGAAAAAAGATATCCACATGGACATCTAAAAATGCTTTGAATATGATTTTCGTTTGTGAGAATGGGTTGGAACGTCGCGATATAGCATCTAGCAATAGTCTGCCAGCATTCCTTCATTCCAAAAGCCTTGATAACGTGCCTCCATTGCTTGAATGTCTTGGTGAAATCTTTCACCTTGCTCGTCGCTGATCGCGCCAAGATTTGCTGGAAAAAAGTCCAGGTGAGAATGTAAAAAATGAATTTTTAGCGACATCCGGCAGCCCATTTCCTTGTACGCTTCAAGCAAATTTTCAACTCCCATTTTAAATGAGGATGATCTTTTATTTCCCAAGAAGTTTGCACAAAGCCATTTAAATGCTTTCCAAGCACGGAGTTCAATTGAAGTTAGATCTTTTTCAAATTTTGGATCTTTCAAAACTTCTCGAATTTGTGGACCAACAGAGATGCCTTCTTTCAGTTTTGCTTCACTTATATTGGGAAATTTGTTGCAAAGGAACGCAAATCCCTAAGAATTACTCTTTCCCAGCTGTTTGACAAAATTCTTCATCAAACCTAATTTTATATGAAGAGGGGGCATTAATACATTTTTGGGAACAACTAAAGGGACTTCTTTGATTTTTGCATTTCCTGGAATGTATGTTACTCTTGCTGGCCAGTCTTTTCTAACATAGTGTTCTGCAGTAGCACGACTATCCCATAGACAGAGAAAGGAGCAATGTTTTGTGAATCCTCCTTGCATTCCCATTAATATGCCGATGATCTTCAGATCTCCGCATAGATACCACTTGTATTCATTATACTGAATGGCATCGAGGAGGATTTCAATACTTTCATAAGATTCCTTTAAATGCACGGAATGGGCTATGGGGACAGATGGCTTTATATTGCCATTGTGGAGAAAAACTGCTTTAAGGATTCTCTTGGAAGAATCTAGAAAGAGGCGCCACTCACTTACTATGTGGTCCTCTCCTAGTTTTTCAAACAAGCTGGTGATGTCATGACAGTAGCACAATGGTCCATCTACTCTGAATACTGTCGACAAATCAGTATTGCGCTTTCTGTAATGACTAACCAACACATCCTTTTGAAGTAAGTTGTTTTCTCGCAACCGCGATGCAAGAAGTTCTGCTTTTTGTTTAGAAAGTGCTATGTCTCTTATAAGATCATTTAACTGTTCCTGGGAAAATAGAATGGGTTTCAATTTTTCTTCTGGTTCATACTCAGAACCTGTTGAATCGCTAGGAGAAAGGTTGCTATCTTCGTCAAATACCACGTCATCAGCAACGCTGGCTAGTCCATCTTCAGGAGGAAGTGGTGCTGGTATTGAGGGGTCGTGTGGAACAGGTCTTAATGCTGAGTCTATATTAGGGTAAGTAGTCTTCTTTCTGTGTTTTGAGCTAAACCCTTTAGCATTAACAAGGCAAAAATAACAATCTTGAAAATGGTCCTTAGATTCCCTCCATATCATTGGAGTAGCAAAAGGCATGGCTGATGTCCTCTTGTTCAGCCAGTTTCGCAAGCCACTGGAGCAAGAGGTGCATATTTGATGCGGGGCCCACTTTTTATCTTGATCTCCCAAAGGACATCCAAAATACAATTTGTATATTTTTTTCAGATCTGGTGTGATTGATCGTCTTTGAGCTTTGATTTCAAAGCTGCCGCATACATAGCAAAACAAGTCTGGATTATTTTTACACTTTCTTGGCATGGTGATAATAAAGCTAAAGATAGACTTAAACTTAGGAGTTAAGCACAAAATTGCAAAATAACTCAATTCAATGATTTTAGCACACACTTACTTAACAATTGCAGATGCTACTAAAACTGATCCTAAAACGACAACTTTCATTTTCAGCAAGTAGCTATAATTCCTATTCAGCAAAGCATACACTCTTATCTGCTATACTCCTCATCAATAACCGTCCAAACTGATGAAATGTTTTCTATTACGTCATAGCTATAAATTTCTATAAATAGTAACGTCTATACTATGCGCGCTTTATAGTGAAATCTTGAAAATAAAAAGTGACAATATCTCGTAAACCTGATGTGCTAGGAAAAAAGTAAAGACATTTTTGAAATCAGCACAAAAAATCCATCAAGAAGAGTTGGGTCTCTTCTCTGATTAAAATTTTTTGTTGACCAGTGTAATTAACCGCCGCGACTTATTTCATATATCGTGAATCTTTTCAATCTCATACTCATTTCTTATATTTGCTCATTTTTTGTCAAAAATTAGACTCGCAGATTTATTCCACTGAGCTGCAAATACTATCCAAGTTTCGTACTTTTTCTACATACTGTAGAGTAGACCATTGGTTCTCAACCTTTTTTCAAAGCGACTTAAGTTTGTTGAAAAAGTCAATGGTGTAAAATTTTGTGGCCCATGTATATTCTGATGCATAGTTTAAATTAAAAGCTATGTAGAAAAAAAACAAACTTTTCATGATGACAGAACTGTGTTGAAAATCGTACAAAGAAGTTTTCACTGAAATATTTATGAATAATTGCTATTTAGCTTTCAATTTCCTTACCAATAACGTCCTTACGTAGTCTGACATATATGACCTTTGATTTCTGGTCTCCACGAGCACAAAGCTTCTTCACTGCGTGAATTCTATGCTAGTTGGTCGAGCGGTAACGCGTTCGTCTCTGGAGCGGGAGGTCTGAGATTCAAATCTTGGGCCGGTCAAATCGGACACAGTGTTGCCAACGGCCCGCCACCGCTGCGATATTTCTCCGAAAGGAGCTGTGTTGCCAGGTCGCAATGACGCGGAGAAAAAAGCCCAGTAAACTCGTTATACGCTTCGGCGTATTACAGCGAGCATAATGAAAGATTTAATTTGAAAATATATCGTTTACTACTTATAAGCGTTTTACACCTATGCGATCTTGAGAAACTCAAAATTTCACTGCTGGAGTTTTTTGTTACAAAAATGCAAGTAGGATTGACTACTATGCGTTTATTTTTGTTACTGTATTGCTTTCTGCAAGTTTCACTCTTTGCAGATGTTTACAAAAAAAAAACTACCCTAAAAAATTTTTAGGTGACCCATAGGTTGAGAATCATGGGAGTAGATAACTGTTAACGCAATAATAGTAAAGTTTTCGCTATATAAGAGACAAATTTCTTATCATTTAATTAACTCAAGATAAAACGTTGCGTCGCTTTTCCACCTTAATCGTTCCTTTTTTTTATACTCCTAGCTGTTTTTCTAGGTCGTCTAAGCATAAAAAGTGAAAAACATGCACAGTTGGGAAAAACACAATCTCAATTTACAAAGCTTGATCAACAAAAATATTTCAAACGATTTTTTAATCTTTAAATTTCGTTTTACGAACTCGGGCAGTTTTATTCAAATTCAAGTTCGAGATCAACAAAATTATTTTTTCGAGAGCGAGTTCGGCAAAAATGCCGAGTTTTTTCGAGTTCAAGTTCGACTTCGCAGCACTGTCTTGTCGTCGCGCTGAGCAAACTGTTGTAACTTAATTGTATCACATCCGGAGGTTTGCCCCAGTCGCTAGACAATTTTTGTGATTTTTCGTGAAAAGTAACCATTTGAATCATATTTCGCAAGTTTTTAGAACTACTTAATTGCTAAGATTCTTAATTGCTAAAATCGCTAAGAACTTCATTGCTAAGGTTTGGAAGCCGTTTGAAAGAATTAAATTGCTCAACCACTTTAGCCCCTCTTCTTTGCCTGTACAGGTCAAGTCCATGACACGTTTAAATGCTAGCATTCATGAATCAAATTTTGTTAGTGATTTGACTAAAAAGAGGATAGCTGCAGCCCACTTTGCCCTCCTGTTTACGTCACTTGCCATTTTACATTTAGCTTAGGCCTATACATCATGAACAAACAAAATTTGCCAATTTTAAAGTAGTGGGTTTGTTCGCTGTTTACTGAGAGACAAAATATATAGTGTAGGTTAGTATATCGCTGTTATCGACAATCGACCAGTAGCGTAGCCAGGGGGGGCCGGAAGGTGCTCGAGCTGTGAAAAAGTTGTGAAGAACTTGCGGTTGTTTGGACCAGATTAGTGGAGTTTTTTGGTTCTGGAGCTCACCCAAAGTCGTTGAAGACCTTTGTTTTTGGAGATCACCTGATTTCGGCCAGAAAAACCATTTGAATTTCTGATTTCGGCCGAAAAAATCCTTTGAATTTTAGTCAAGACGTTTTTTTTTCTTTTTTTTTTTTGGAGATCACCTGTATTTGGCCGAAAAAAAACCGTGAATTTCTGATTTTGGCCGGAAAAACCCTTTGAAGTTCTGATTTCGGCCGGAAAAAATCTTTGAATTTCGGTCAAGACCTTTTTTTTTTTTTTTCGGAGATCACCTGTATTCGGCCGGAAAAAAAACCGTGAATTTCTGATTTCGGCCGGAAAAACCCTTTGAATTTCGGTGAAGACCTTTTTTTTCTTTTGTTTTTGGAGATCACCTAATTTTGACAGAAAAACCACCTTAATCTAATTTAAGACTAATGAAAATTTGGGTCAAGTTTGTTTTCAGTTGTATCAAACTTCCAAAAAAGTCCCCCCCCCCCCTTTGCGAAATCCTGGCTACGCGACTGCAATCGACAATAACGTTAGCAATGTAATCACTCTTTTTTGATAAGAATCAGTAAATTTCGAATGGTGACTGGCTGTTTTTAATTTTTTGTCGATTTTCAGCCTCATTTGTTTTTTGATTTGTTCGTAAATTTTGAGAGCATCGACGTCAATTTCAGCGACTACGCTTGTAAAACAGTTTAATTCCTATAGCTTTGTCTACTTCGAATTGGGGTTTTTTGCTTCTTTAGTAGCGTCGTAAAATTGCAAAAGCGAAAAGGCAAACTTTTTTCAACACCTGCTTAAACGACTGCCAAAAAATTTCTCACTTATTTGTGTAGCGCTCTATAATCTCAAAATAGTAGCATTGTGTACATCCTTTGACACAAAAACTTCTATCACATGGGGATTAAAAAAGTCGCAAAAACATCTGCAGTACTCGAATTAGGCAAGAACTCTGTAGTTTTGCTTGGACTCTAGTTTTGTTCCTCGTCATCAAAACCGCTATGTGTGAATGACGTCTTTTCTCATGTAAAAACGCGACAATCTTAATCTGTAGGTGCAAAACCTCTTTGTCCAACCGATAATGTAACCGCTTCATTAGCTTCTTACAAAACTACATTTTACTTACAAAATTTACACGATCTCGCTATTTTATTTTTTCTAACAAAAGTTACAAAATTAGCTTATTTTATTTTACTTACAAAAATTACCCGGTCTCGAGACCAATTTTGAGCTACGAGACCGAGACCACAACGGTTCGAGACCAAGACCAAGACCGGTGCAAAACAGCCGAGACCAAGACCGAGACCACAAAAATTGGTTTCGAGACCGAGACCGGTCTCGAGACCTACAGCCCTGCTTAGTAAAGAACAGGCACGTAGCCAGGATTTTTTGGAAGGTTAATCCGCAAACGAACTTGACACAAATTTTTATTGTTCCTGAAATGGAATGAGGCAATTTTTCAGTGAAAAACTGGTGATCTCCAAAAAAGAAAAAAAGAAGGTCTTCGCCGAAATCCGAAGGCTTTTTCTGGCTGAAATCGGAAATTCAAGCGGTTTTTCCGGCCAAAAACAGTAAATTTTTCCTCCCATAAACCAGCGCTAAAATCTTGATGGGGAGACGCCTAAATCTCGGAGGGGGGGACGATCAATCTCGATGGGGGGACGCATCCCCCCCGTCCCCCCTATAATTTAAGTACTGTTGATAAGTGATAACATATCGTGGAGAGTGCCATTAGCTACGAAAGAATAAACTAACAGCAAGGAACTTTGAAAATGTTTGCAAAACCCGGTGCAATTGGAGAGCCCATTCTTATTCCGTTGATATGTTCTTAAAAATCGCCATTAAAATTCAAAGTATTGCGTTTAGTAGTAAGCTAGTACAGTTAAATTTCAACGGCAGTTTTTACAAGCAAATCGATGCTAAAAATGGCTGCACGGGCTCTCATTTGCTCCAGCTTTTGCACACATTTTCAGAAATTAGATGATCGAGAAAACGCAGAACAAAACTACAGTATTACGAAACAACTATAAATTTTCAACACGACAGACACTAACTGACGCTTTAGTTTATTTTAACGTTCCGTTATCTAGCGCAGGCGCGTAGCCAGAATTTCGTAAAGGGGGGGGGGGGGGGCTTTTTTGGAAGGTTGAGACAACTGTAAGCGACCTTGACCCAAATTTTCATTGCTCTTAAATCAGATTGAGGCGGTTTTTCCGCCCAAAAACAGGTGATCTCCAAAAAAAAAAACGTCTTCACCAAATTGAGACGGATTTTCCGGCCGAATCACGGCAACTCCTTCACAACTTCGGCTCCCAAATCCCCTTTGGAGCAAAAATCGGCCTCAAAAGCACTAAAAACGTGCGATTTTGCATACTTTTCAGGCCAATGGGGGGCTCGAGCGCCCTCCCTGGCTACGCTCCTGATCTAGCGGCTCATGATGGAACTCTAACATCAACCACCTACTGCACTATTTTTTTTAACGAAAGTTCCTATTTTTTTATTAATTCTTAGCCAAATTTAACCAAAGTCAAATACTTACTCTAAAATCAAACCCTAATCTTAACCCTTAAAAGTTCATAAAAAAATGCGCAGATGAATATTTCTTTTTTTCGTTTTATTCTTAAATTTTCGGTGAAATAGTCACTCCCTTTTTTAAATACAGTAGGCCTACTCTATCATTAACCTCGAGTTTGACAACAATGAATCCATGATCCATGTCAGAAAATTTCCCACAACAAATTTGGTTAAAAATCTAAGTAACGTAGACGTCAGCAAAGTTTTGAACTGTTGAATTTGGGAATGCTTCGAAACGTCAAGCGAAGGCAATTCACGCAGCCAAAAGCAAACGGCATTCGTTCGTCCAGCGCATTGAGCACTTGACAAAACCAGATGTTTTGACAATTCAAGTACCCAATTCCCTGATCGTTGTTGGCTTTGAGTAAGTTGGTTTTACCTCCACCATGCAATTCAACTTTCAAAAGCAATCCTACTTTTTCGCATAACACAAACGTAACAATTGAAACTCGTAGGGAAAACTGGTTGTTTTTCAATGCGGCAAGAAAAAACTCGAGCAAAATTTGACTCTTAAGGAGTGGATTTTACACTTTTTGCAAGGCGGAAATAGTTTGTTTAGGAAGACGGTCCAAAACACGCTAAGAACCATTACAAAAATAATCATTCATCAAGTGTATTTCTCGTGCAACGGAATTATCAAAATCGCAGTATTGAAGCCAACTGAATCAAAGCAATATTGTACACGCATAATAATTTATTTCATCTAACATCTTGGCAAATGCATTAAAATCATTTCATTTCACAATCATTTACAGTACAATATAAACAAACATAATCATTCGCAATCAGGTTTCCTCGGTCGTGCAATTCACTATTCAGTCGGTTCCAGCGCACCGGTAGTTAAATATCAAGTCAAGTTTTTTACTGTAGAACAAAACGTTGGGAAAAACCTAAAATGCATTCTCACCACATTTGAACTTTCTGCGTCTTGCCGTTTTTAAGTTACTGCAGTTCAAAGTTAACAATTTTCTTCTTACTTTAGTGTTGCCAGTATTATTTGACAGAAAATTAACTTAGGAAAGCTGGCTTGAATTTAGTTAAAAAGCAGCTAATTTACAATGTTGACTGACAACACCGTCGAAAACGCACTTATTGAAAGCTAAAAATATGCAGTAACTTTTTTAAATTTGTTTGCAGTTGGCAACCCTGGCAAAATGCCTTTCTTAGAGGAAATCTAAATTGTCGTATTTTGGGAACGAAAGGTCGTAGAAAGCTCAAATTTGGTGAAGTTAGTCTTCAGATATGTCAAAATTTTTTTGGGGGAGAAATTTAAGTAAAAACATTTTCGACTTGAATGTCCTTTTAAGAGCGGCTATTAAAAATTGCTAGCATAGATAAATAATTAGATATCGTACTTTTGGTTCAAACGAATCAGTTGCTAAAAAAAACTGGTTACGGGTTTGGTTGAAGCAAAATTTGAAAGGCGTTATAGCCATTTCAAAGAAACCCATACACAAATCTGTATTCTACTAACAGATCCAACTTATTTTTTTCACACCTTTCCTCAGCAAGAAAATTTGAAAAAGCGATTGCATAATCAATGCATTTTACTAAAAAGTTAACATTGACACTAAGAGCATCGAAATAGGTTTGCTACTAAACTTTAATATATAATTCGAGCCAGTATACAAGGCAAAAGATTTTCATTAAAGATGAAAAGGGAAGGTTTACAAAATTTGTGCAAAGACCAGATATGTTGTATGGAAGTAAAACTGGTGCTTGAGAGAGAGATCGAAATTTTGCGACGAACCGAAAGAGCGAGGTGTGGTGTGGAGCTATTAGATTGAAGAAACAGCGAGGAGTTGATGGCCATATTGCTTATAGAAGAAAAAGTTATTAGATTGAAGAAGCAGCGAGGAGTTGATGGACATGTTGGATATAGAAGAGTCTTTGCATAGGATGGCTAAATCATGCAATATGCGGTGGTGCGTACAGTCATGCTTTGAGGGCAGATGAAAATGTGATAATGAAGGCTTTCTAATTTGAAGTGCGGGATAGTAGAGGAAGAGAACGACCGAAACAAACCTGGAAAAATCAAGTAGAGGATGAAATGAAGAGAATGGACTGGTAAAAGAGACGCATGTGATCGAGCGAAATAGCGAGGCGTGGTGAAGACTATGACCATACGAAATCCGGCCTCCTTCGTCGACCAAAAACCGGATCAAAAATGAGATGATGATACAGTTGATACACAAGCAATTCTTCCTCACAAATGTTTCGGCATAATGCTTAGCTTATATCTTCATCTGTGTCAATTCTACAGTTTTACTTCAAGGTTGTTTGATAAATCAATGATTTAAATCACCGAATAAAAATCATGATTATACAATTCAATCAATAAAAACAGCTCAAAATCACCGCAATTTTAATTCCATACTGAAACAATTGAACAATTTGGTTATTATAGGAATTAATCTGGGGGCACTTTTTTGCTCTTTTACTGTCACAGTTGTTATTTTCCAAATATAGTTACAAATCTTCAAACAGATGTGAGTGCCTTAAACGACAATTCTGTTGATATGCCAGAAACATTAAAGAAATACTAGATAACAAACAATTGGTCCTGGTTAGTTTGTATAAAACTGTCAATTATTCAAATTGGACCTCCTGAGAGCAGCTAAACTGTTTTGTGCTACATTATGATCCAGAAATATAAAACTAATACTGCACTGTACAGTAAGTGTTCAACCTATGTTGATCTGAATTTTAAGGTAAATGGTTGAGATATAACCAAATTTCTACTGATTAATGATGTAATCTTTACTTTTTAATCACAGCGCAGCGTAATTGATTTGTGAATTGACGTGCCGAAAAACGGACGAGAAAATAATTTTTTTCAAAAAGATAATTTACGTACATCGATCGTAACTCCCAACAAAATGCAGTTAATTTTCATTTTGAATGAAGCGCATTTAAATAGAAGTAGATTTATTTTTTCAAAAATCATGATTTACCAAACCTGGTTTGGTTACAGAACCTGTAGAATCATCCATCGAAGAATATAAAGCTTAAATCGAAAATATTTTTATTACACGAAAAACTGCACCAAAGCTTTGAAAAAAATGTTGGCGAACACAAACCTCAAGTGGAACCCAATTAAATTCTTCATAAACACTGCGATTATATATAAAAATGCAACCCTGAAAAGGGGCTATGATTACTCGTGGTTTTCCATTTCCTAGCTGTTGTGTTCCTACGAAAGACACCCAATGCTTATTCTGATTGGGTACAGCAGTATAGTGATGGCCCAGCCTGACCAATGAATTGCAAAGGAACTTCAAAGGTGTTGTGCTTTTGTTGGAGAAATTAAGCAAATGCAGAAAGTCTGGTCCATATACACACAACAATCTAATTTCTCAAAGACAAGCCCGACTAGTTCCGAAAATACTGTTATCTCAGCTTAAATACAAGCTTGGAACCAAACAACTTACAATAAAACATGTATTGGGAACGTACTCAATCTACAGTTCTATATATTACCAGTACCATAAAATATACAGTTCTATATATTACCAGTACTATTGCCTCCCCTCCCCCCGCCTTCCTGGCCACGCCACTTCGCAAACGCTCAAAATGCATCATCTTGATTTCATAAGTAGCCTATTACTGTTAGTCAAGATCAATGAAATAGCTCTATATCAGGTACTTTTTTTGAGTTTTTTTAAAGAATATAGGACAACACAGTATGTGATATTCTGCTTCTTTGTACAGTAACTTCTTGTGCGTGGGGTTGATTTGAAATAATCAGTTCCACAACTGATACGGTACTTTTGAGCCCTGCTTGTATATAAGAAACATCTGATGAGTCAATTTTTGTTGAGAGCAAAACTTCCATACAATTCTCTGTTAACATCCATTTCAAGATATCCTCCTGCAAAATAAGTATACAAAATGAAAATCATTTCAGCAATACCGGTGGCGTAACCAGGCGCTAAAAAAGTTTCAGTCTCCCATCCCTTAACCCAAATACGCAGGGGCGTAGCAGGAAATTTGCAATGGGGGAAGGGGCTGTTTTGGAGGTGTGAAACAAACTAAACGGTTTTTCTTGGAATTGGAACAATTTTGTGCCCAAAATTAGGTGAAGATTCCTCAAAAAAAGTCTTCGCCCAGGCTGGAATCAATGTTTGTGACCGAATTCTCTTCAAATCCAGTGTCAAAGTAGTCGCATTCTCATTGTCAATGCCAATGGGGGGTATTTTTGCTTTCAGTGGGAA
This sequence comes from Trididemnum nubilum, assembly GCA_963965965.1. Lineage (NCBI taxonomy): Eukaryota > Metazoa > Chordata > Ascidiacea > Aplousobranchia > Didemnidae > Trididemnum > Trididemnum nubilum. The sequence goes on from OZ014490.1 coordinate 34,033,892, forward strand.
AATCGGTCTCAAAACTACTAAAAACGTGGTATTTTGCAAACCCTGCGTGCCAGTGGGGAGATGGGGCTATTGCCCTCTCTGGCTATGCTACTGCAAATATGCATACTTTTAAACGTAATTTAACAATAACCAAGAAATAAGGGAGGCTTAAGTACTTTAAATCTGTCAAAGAGTCATAGGGCTTCCAAGTCTTAGCAATTATTTCTTTGAAATTGATCTACAGAATGTAAACGTGGGAAATGTCATCCAAATGGGTTTAAATGGTTTGTTTTTTTTAATCACAAAAATCGCCCGGCTGGAGGTTTTTTCCCAAACCCCCAAAACCTTTGGTAGCTGGGGTTCTCCCCCAAACCTCCATCTATAAAATGCAATCATATTTGCGCTTTGGCTTCAAGCCCCCTTCCCTCAGCAAAATTCTGGTTACACGCCTGAATGGTACGACTGCAATAATTAAATGTACATTGCAAGTTCATTAGAAACATGAACATTACCACATAATGAAAATTGGTTGAAATAATGACAAAATTGTTTTCCAGTTAAAAAGCAATTATGTAACTTGTGAGTTTATAGATTTTTATCATAGGTCATTAAAAAAGATTAAGTCATTATAAGCAAAAGTCATTAATTCATAGTTTTTAACCTTTGGCAGACTACCAAACTCCATGCCAAATTTGAAGCTCACATAATCTCTGTCTTAGAAGTTAGTTAGGGGGACATTACTGTCCTCCCCTGCAGTTACTGCATTGATTAAATAATTCCAGATCAACAATAAAGACCTTATCTTTTACTGAAACTGTATCTGTCTAATAAAAAAATGACAATAAAACACGGCAAGACAATTCACTACTAATTCACAGTTCTTGATGGAAAAGCTGAAAAGCCTGTATATTTTTGTTTCAGTACATCACCAGTAGCGTAGCTAGGGGGGGGCGGGGGGGGCTATAGCCCCCCCCATTGGCCTGCCGACCAAAATGCAGAATAAGGAAAATACCACGTTTTTAGCACTTCTAAGACTCTCTTTTGCACAGAATCAGACTAAAAAATGGTTTAAAGCATAGTTTGAAACGTTTATTTGGGGGGGGAGGCTAATAGACTGCCGACCAAAATGCTGAATAGGGAAATACCACGTTTTTAGCATTTTAAGACTGTCTTTTGCACTGGATTAGACTATTTTGAAACGTTTATTTAAGGGGGGGGCTAATGAACTGTCGACCAAAATGCAGAATAAGGAAAATATCATGTTTTTAGCACTTCTAAGACTCTCTTTTGCACTGAATTAGACTAAAAAATGCTTCAAAGCATAGTTTGAAATGTTTATTTAGGGGGGGGGGGGCTAATAGACTGCCGACCAAAATGCAGAATAGGGAAAATACCACGTTTTTAGCATTTCTAAGACTGTCTTTTGCACTGGATTAGACTAAAAAAATGCTTTAAAGCATAGTTTGAAACGTTTATTTAGGGGGGGGGGGGCAAATGAACTGCCGACCAAAATGCAGAATTAGGAAAATACCACGTTTTTAGCCAGTAGCGTAGCCAGGGGGGGTGGGGGGGCTATAGCCCTCCCATTGACATGTCGACCAAAAAGCAGAATGGGAAAAACACTACATTTTTAGCACTTTGAGACTGTTTTATGCACTGGAGTGGACTAGATAGGGATTTAAAACATCTTTTGAAACATATGTTCAGGGGGGGGCTAATTTGGCAAAAATAAAATCAACAAATAATTGAAGCCTTTGATAAAAGGTAAGAAATAAGCAATCAAATTTGATCGCTAGTGTAAAAATGCTGAACATAGGTGTCATCAACAAATATGCTATAAACTAAGGAATAGCGGGGGGGCTATTCAGCATTTGTTAATTACCAATCATTTCTCTCAAATCTCTGTTCATTAGTTCCCCCCAATTATTTTTCTCTATAAACTGTATACGAAATAGATTACTCCGAGTGAGTTTTATTGAAGTATTCGATTTTATAATTTACCAGCATCTAAACAAGAGAACTAACATTTTGCCATTAGCCACCTCCCAAATAGCCCATTTATGCTTCCAGTTTAATCTTGTTTGCACTGCCAATTTCTAAGCCACGTTTTAAAATCATTATTTTTTAATCAAAATTGCCCTAAAATGAAGTTATTTTTGCAAAAAAATGCAAAATTTTCTAGCGCTGGGGGCTCCGCCCCCAGACCCCCGTGCCTCCGGCGGCTGGGGGCTTTGCCCCCAAACCCCCAGCCTCCGGCAGCTGGGGGCTTCGCCCCCAGACCCCCATTGGTCTCCGGCGGCTGGGGGCTCCGCCCCCAGACCCCCCAAACAGCCCCCCCCATTGCGAATTTCTGGCTACGCGCCTGTACATCACCACATTAATGTAGGCTATTTTTACCTTGGAAATGATTGCTGCTGTGATATCATGCAATATAAAATTTCAAAACAAAATTATTAATATTAAACAACACCAGATACAGTTATTTCATTTAAAAGGCAAATTTAACTTACTTTGTGATGCCAAAAGGCTTTTATTGGCACAATGATCAATTTTTCAGTAACTTTTTTGCTGAAGTTTTTAAGTGAAAGTGATGGTGAATTAGTGCCCTCGAAAGAATAATACAGTAGGCTAACTAACTGATTACTACTACAAGAGCGAGCTACTCCACCCTGGAAGCAATAAGTCTATAATTATCTGCAAAACATTACAAAGTATGGCTGAAAATTTAATTTAATTCTCTTTATTTAGGCATGAGAAAAGACTAAGTACAGCCATCATGGTCTACTTCTAATTGTCAACACAGAAACAACACAAAATAAGTTAATAACTCTTAACAAACAAAACAATGCACTCCGAACTAAAGTGAATACCAGCAAGTTCTCAATGTCGGCAGCGTGGCCGAAAAGGTAAAGGCGTCGTTTTTACGACGATCCCGATCGCATGATCTGGGTTCAACCTGCACCCTGGTCACGTTGTTGCGTCCTTGGATAAGACGCTTTACGATGATTATCTCTGCTTGGTGGCTTCGAACAAGCAGCAAATTTACGTGGGAAGAAGTCAAACGTCAACCGAAAAATGGTCAACTCCTAAGCGGGTGCGGATTCGTCCAAAAAAAAAAGCGCCACCGTCGCTCCCTCGTGAGTGGAGGATAAATATGGATCAATCAATCAATCAATCAATCAACAGGTTTATTATGAAAACATGTTATGTGGGGTTATGGTCAAAATTGTAATGATTCAATGTGGTTCAGCATATTGAGATAACAAATCAATTTTTTGTTCTTTCTTGAAATTGAAGAAAGCATTTTTTTTAAATATACTTTGGAACTTTCTGAGAACAATTTCTTGAGAATGAAAATATTAACAATTAAACACAATTTTTATGTGTTATGCCTTAGCACTTAACTTCTGACTACTGTACCTATCTGCCATAATAAAACCACAACCAAAAAGAGAAAAATAAACCCACAATGTGAAAACTCAGCTATATATCTCTGTCAACTATTTGACTACTTGTACCTATTTCACTTCAGGAATAATTCATCAATATGAGTTCTGCAATATGCACTTTGTGCAGCTACTGGTAGCGTACCCAACAAGATAGGCTACTGGCGTAATGTGATCTATTCTACAAGCCTTTGCATAAATTTTGGAACCACTTTGAGCTCCATGATTTCGCGCCAAATCCCGTTCGCATGACTTGTGTTATTTAAGGACTTTGCATTAGGCTATACAGCATGCGTTGCCACAAGAAATTATCAAAGATTTTTGGAAAGTAATGTTACTGCCCGCTTTGGAATCCTGGAAAAAAACTCTGCGTCTTGGATAATCTTGTGATATTTGATGATGTATACATGCATTTTTAATTTTCCGAAGGTTGTGTATTATGCAAATGATGCGTGAAAATGCTTAGCCTATTTCTTATTCAAGAAATGGCATAAATTTTGTAAGCAGTTGGCGACATTACTCTAAATTTTTTTTTTAATTCACGAGCTAAGTTAGTCACATTAACAAACTTTTTGGTGGGTAAATTACTAGTGTACATTAATCTTGTAGATTTTTGGCATCACCAGCAAACTGGCCACTGTCAAACAAACTTCTAATTTAACAGTGACCATTGATTGAACTTGCGTTGCATACCGATGACCCAGAAGTAAAACCCAAATTCTCTATTTTCGGTATTACCCGTAGGTGCTGACTGCTCGGTGTCAAACAGAAACAAAAAATTTAAAATAAGAGCGAATTTTTAATCAAAATCAATATCTGCACCGTAATAATATTGTATGCGATTTTAAACCTTCTAAAGGACCGCTCTTATCTAACGCCCGAGTTGAAATTCAAGCATTAGAATTTTATGTAACCATTAATCAGAACTGGATTGCAACTGAAATAAAATATACAAAGAAGCCGAACTTTTGGCTTGTTCTTCTTACGCCTAGCACATTTTCGTCTTTGCAAAAGTTTGCCTATATGAACTCCTTTCAAAACAACTTAAAAAGTTTTTGCACCAATGCAGTAGCAAAACAAAAAAAAAAAAGCGTTAACTGCAATTATCATGTTTGAACTAAGTTATTTTAATTGTGATCAGCAAATTGCCATGTGTGATGAAGGAGCAGGAAGGGACAACGACAACAAACCGCCCCCCATTCCGTCACTCGATAGCCGTAAATTGCAGCCTGAAAGCCTTTTAAGCTTAATGTACGTGTCAAAAGGACGCGTCCCAATGCGGTCGACCTACTCGGCTGATCAACCTATAGAGCAACTCTCCGGGTTGACTTATTAATCTATACATCCAGTTTCACTTTTACTTGAGGCTACGTTGGAGCTGACGCTACATAAGTATAATTTTGAAGAACGCAAAAACTCAACTTCGTGCGAATAGAGTTTTCACGTTCCGCGACTCAATAAAGATTTTTGTATCTCTGTTTATCCTATGTGACAAGTACAAGTATGTAAATCAACTAAGGATTTTCAACCTAACGAACATACTGTAATTAGAAGTTAGAACGAGCGACCAAAGTGACTGGCAAATGAGGTCGCGCTTTTTCTAGTCTCCACCCCAGCAACCAGAGTCGCAGCCGTAATACAACTCCGGTCGCAGTTTTTTTTAATCCATAAACCTGCATGCATTTCCACTAGGCCATGCTGCTGACATATACAGTATATTATAATTCACAAATACAGGAAATTAAATAATCGAAGACAACTTACTGGTCTTTATTGCAAGTCAACCAAGCAAGTCTTTATTGCAAGGCTTAGGGTTGTCCAAATTTTGGACATTTTTGAAAAGTCATGGTTACCAGAGGTGGAGTCCTCGAGGACGTCCTTGGCCTCGAGGACGTCCTCGAGGACACATTTTCAAGTCCTTGGCCTTGGCCTCGAAGCCTTAAGTCCTTGGCCTTGGCCTCGAAGCCTTAGGTCCTCGAAAATTGCCCTGTCCTCGGCTCGAGGACAGCACTATTTTTGAACCATTGAAATTTTCTTGAAAACGCCAGAAACCTCGCAGAAAATTTGTAAATAGCCTACCTTTTTTATTTTGCGCAATTGGAGCGTAGGCTTAGCCAAGTGGGCCTCCCCCCAATTGAAATTTCATCAATTACAAAAATGTGACAAAAAAGCCTATTGTTTCTTCAGTTTCAGTTTCTTTTTAGCGTTTTTCGTTTACACCAGTAGCAAACAACAATACTGAAGACCAAGGGCCCCGGGACCCCCTAAAATCAATTTTTGCCAGCCAATTTAAACGTAAATCTGGAAGAAATGGATAGTTTTTATCCTAAAAGTTGCTATCTCAGGATCACATCTAGCCTTTTTATGAACGTAATGCATTAACCAAGGCCGGATTTACCACATTATGGCGCAGTACCAGCTAAGGGCTCGGCGCTCAAATCTTAAGACTTTTTATGGTCTTCACCTAAATTTGGCAGGAAGATGTTGCAAAAATCTCCAAAGTGCCAGGGGCCCAGGGCGATGGAAATCCGGGTCGGCAATAACATGGCCAGTAGCGTAGCCGGGGGCGGGTTCCCCCCCATTGGCCTGTCAACCAAAATGCAGAATAAGAAAAACACCAACGTTTTTAGCTCTTCTGAGACTGTATTTTGCGCTGGAATTGACTAAAAAGTAATTTAAGGCATTTTTTGAAACATACATTTAGAGGGGAGGCTAATTTGTCAAAAATTAAAGAAACCAATCAATGAAAACTTTAAAAAACACCCAAAAATAAGCAATCAAATTTGATCGCTTGTGTAAAAACGCCAAACATAGGTTTTATCAACAAATATGTTATAAACTCTTATATATTATATATATTATTACAGGAATAAAGGGGGGTGGCTACTCAGTGTTAGTTAATTGCCAATCACTTCTCTCAAATATCTTTCCATTAGCCCCCCCCCCCCCCCCCCCCCCCCCCCGATTGTTTTTCTTTATAAAATACAGACGAAATAGATTACTCCGTGTGAGTTTTGTTTAATAATAGGATTTTATGATTTACCAGCATGTAAACAAGAGAACTGCAATGTTATCATTAGCCACTTCCCACATAGCCCGATAATGCAACCAGTTGAATCATGTTGCGCTGGTAATTTCTATGTTACGTTTTAAAAGCATTATTTATTATTAAAATAGCTCTAAAATTAAGTTATATTTGCAAAAAAATGCAAAATTTGCGAGCGCTGGGGGCTCCGCCCCCAATCCCCCGTGCCTCCGGCGGCTGGGGGCTTTGCTCCCAGACCCCCAAAACAGCCCCCCTCCATTGCGAATTTCTGGCTGCGCGCCTGACACATGGTTAGTAAGCGAAACTAACCAACTATTGCACTATTTTTCAATAACAATTCATAAATTCACCTCCACCTCGCCAGTTTTTACGCACAAAATACTTTTTAAAAAATAAGGCATGGAAAATGCTGATTGAACAAATCGTTGAACTTCAGTAAAAGGAGCCTGGGCCCCCTGGCCTAGCATGCACTTCTATAGCTGGCTATTTTCATGACAAAACAAAAATCTCTAAGGAAAATCTTCGAGTGGGTTTTCATTTACTGCTAAAATGTTGCACGAGTCAATGCACCTTACTTCCCCCTAGCTGGAGCAAATCACGTACAATTAAACTTTAACTCCAAAATGCAAGATGTTAAACGTGTTTTGAACTTAAATTACAACTAGAAGGAGGATTAGACAATTTAATTTTTCTAATTGGCTTTCAAATGTCAAAAATCTAGTGCTTTTAAATGGTTCTAAACATATGCAAAGTGTGATTCAATGGCATTAAAATAGCTTTTTTTACCAAAAAATTACAAAAAATCGCCCAACAGCTGGGGGCTTTGCCCCCAGACCCCCGTCTGTGATACGTTTGAGTTACACTGGCTTTCTCAAAGCGTCTCCAAAGTTACGTATTTGCACTTTTCAACTATATTAGTTGAGGCTCTCTCCCATTGCAAAATCCTGGTTAAGTGAAAAGCAGGCAAATTTTTGATGACGTCATTGCATGTGATTTGTGGTTTAGGCCTCCCCAATCAAAAATTCTGGCTACGCCTTTAAATTGGAGATTGCCTGGAAAACTTTTTTGAAGACCTTTTTTTTTTCGAGAACATTTGCGGCTGTGTCCTTGGTCCCTGGCCTTGGCCTCGAGCATTCCTGTCCTTGGCCTCGAGAGGGTCTGTCCTCGGAAAGGCTGTCCTTGGCCTTGGCCTCGGATTTTTTTTGTGTCCTTGGCCTTGGCCTCGAGCCTTGTGTCCTCGACTCCACCTCTGATGGTTACTGCAGCTTTTCCCGTGCCTATGACTTTAAAATTGAGATTGCAAAACAAATTTTTGAAATCGGACATCGTTTTGCTCCTTCTCATCGCCTCTAAAGTTTTCCTCTCCAAATTGCTATAATTAGGGAATTCCCCAAAGGTAAAACATGCATTCTTTATTTAAAGCTTTGTTATTAGGTGTCATCAAGCAGAACTTTCATTGTATATTGTGTGCATAAGTGATGCTAGTTGGAGAGGGGTAGGTTGTAACGTTAACACAGTTTGGGGATTCCCCGAATTTACCCAAATTTTTCAAAAATCAGCAAATTTGACTAAAAACGCTTATTTTGTAGAGTGTTAACGACTTAAAAACTGGTAGCACATAAATGAAAAAAGAAAATATATGTCCATAGACACTAATAAAATATTATGATTTATAATGTCAGGTTTGGCAACAATTAATACAGCTACAGCATGCAAGAACATGATGACTGTAAAAATGATATCTTATTTGGAAGGATGCTGGTAAATGCACACCAATACTTCCGATTGTCCAAGTCAAACGTTAAGGGTTTGAACTTGAGCTAAGGTTGATTTTCTAAAATCAGGATAGTCTTGTCGGTGTTTTTTCACAGCTTAGATTAAACTTGACTTTTGTCGCTCATCGTCAGGTTAGAATAGTGGTATAATCTGTATTCAATTTTATGCTCCTTTCGGCAGCGTCGTTAACAACTTTAACTGTATGCACAAAGCAGTGAATGTCGTTGAATGGTTGATGTTCAGACCATTTGCTCACTAGCCATTGTAACCACTCATTGTTAATTCCAAATTCCTGCAGTAAAATCCAAGATTCAGGGTCAATTAAGTTCGCCGAAGTTGTATGTCGATCAATAATTTGAGTTAAGTTAGGAGGTCGACGACGAAAAGAGTTGGACGTGGCACGGAAAAAAGTTTTTGAGCAAGAGCTGTATTGTGCTCTTCATCAAGATTGTCAGAAAATAGAGCATAAACCACGGTCTGTTCTACCAAATACCATGAATGCTTCAAAATTATCTGTAATGCTGCAGTCGCAATCACAGCATCAATGCTCTCAAAATCCAGCATGCTGTGAATGAAATACATATCATTGATGGCTGCTTCAGTACCATTACTTGATTTAAGCCACAGCGGAACATAAAAAATAGCAAAAACATACAACTATTGTTCGTTACAAACCAGGAGTTTCTCATCATGCTAGGTGGATGGGGGTAATTCTTTTTTGTCAAAAGATGTATTTGTGGTCCGAAGAAATGGCTTACACCCCTGATCGTGTTAATCTATTAGCGAGAATAAATTTTTTTTTTTGCTATTTTTTATGTTCCGCTGTGGCTTGAATCAAGTAATGGTACTGAAGCAGCCATCAATGATATGTATTTCATTCACAGCATGCTGGATTTTGAGAGCATTGATGCTGTGATTGCGACTGCAGCATTACAGATAATTTTGAAGCATTCATGGTATTTGGTAGAACAGACCGTGGTTTATGCTCTATTTTCTGACAATCTTGATGAAGAGCACAATACAGCTCTTGCTCAAAAACTTTTTTCCGTGCCACGTCCAACTCTTTTCGTCGTCGACCTCCTAACTTAACTCAAATTATTGATCGACATACAACTTCGGCGAACTTAATTGACCCTGAATCTTGGATTTTACTGCAGGAATTTGGAATTAACAATGAGTGGTTACAATGGCTAGTGAGCAAATGGTCTGAACATCAACCATTCAACGACATTCACTGCTTTGTGCATACAGTTAAAGTTGTTAACGACGCTGCCGAAAGGAGCATAAAATTGAATACAGATTATACCACTATTCTAACCTGACGATGAGCGACAAAAGTCAAGTTTAATCTAAGCTGTGAAAAAACACCGACAAGACTATCCTGATTTTAGAAAATCAACCTTAGCTCAAGTTCAAACCCTTAACGTTTGACTTGGACAATCGGAAGTATTGGTGTGCATTTACCAGCATCCTTCCAAATAAGATATCATTTTTACAGTCATCATGTTCTTGCATGCTGTAGCTGTATTAATTGTTGCCAAACCTGACATTATAAATCATAATATTTTATTAGTGTCTATGGACATATATTTTCTTTTTTCATTTATGTGCTACCAGTTTTTAAGTCGTTAACACTCTACAAAATAAGCGTTTTTAGTCAAATTTGCTGATTTTTGAAAAATTTGGGTAAATTCGGGGAATCCCCAAACTGTGTTAACGTTACAACCTACCCCTCTCCAACTAGCATCACTTATGCACACAATATACAATGAAAGTTCTGCTTGATGACACCTAATAACAAAGCTTTAAATAAAGAATGCATGTTTTACCTTTGGGGAATTCCCTAATTATAGCAATTTGGAGAGGAAAACTTTAGAGGCGATGAGAAGGAGCAAAACGATGTCCGATTTCAAAAATTTGTTTTGCAATCTCAATTTTAAAGTCATAGGCACGGGAAAAGCTGCAGTAACCATGACTTTTCAAAAATGTCCAAAATTTGGACAACCCTAGTATAGCCTACATGCGAAACATGAAGAATTGTTACTGCTATAGGTCTCCTCTATTGATCAAACTAGAACAAAATAACTCCAAAGTTTGCGGTTCAAGTTTGCGGAAGAAAACGTCCTTCGCGGTTGCGGAAGTGCAAAAAGTTACTGCAAATTAGCGGTTGCGGACCACCCATTGGTTTTTTGCGGTTGTGGAAAAGAGTGTAAATTTGCGGTGCCCAGTAGGGTGTTGCAGCCGCCCCATAAATTTAAAAATTTTATTGTGGCAAACTTCTACCTTAGCTCAAGCTGGAGGCTTCGAACAAAAACCCTTTCGGTCAAGTTTCGTAAAAATTTGTCAACATTTCAGGGCAGCACAGAGACATCAAAATTTTGGCAATTTAAACAAATTTTTTTTTAATTTTGAATCTTTTTGTACTATAAGTCAAACCTGTGATCAGTTTTGATCAATTTGACTGTTTTTAAATTTGTTGTTTAGTACATAGCCAACAAGAGAACTTCTTAAATCAAAGTGTAAATAAAAGTTCCATAATAGGCAAAATGCCACTAGCATAATCAATAGTCAGTTATTGCATATTTTTCTAATTTAATGATTAATTCAATATCTGGCCCTAATTTTAGACTGAAAATGCTCTTCATTGTTTCTTATCCAAAGTCAGTCTTTTTTTGTAGACAGCTGTGTTAAAAAAAGCATCTGATTGGTAAACTGTCATAATTTCTGTTTCTCTTCTTTGACAGCCAAAGTTTTGTCCCTATTATCCATAGTGGTTTTTTAAACAAACGTCATGCTATGCAAAAATGTTTTGTCTTCTTCATTTTCAACAATGTTACGGCGTTTGTTGATGACCAAAATTTCATTGTATTGTTCAAATTTTTTTCAATGTTGGAGAAATTTTGGAAATACGGCAAAGATCTTTTAAAATGCTTTGTCAATCACGAAAAGAGAATGACGTTAATGATCAGTTGTTGCATGCGATGTTACATACGTGTCATTGTTACATCATTCTATGGTGCCCACTGGAATTTTGTGGTTGGTTAAATGGCAAGCAATTAAAGGTTTCGGTGTTGGCGTTGAACTCCGGCAAGGGTGCGTTTTGTTTCCTCTCTTCCTCATTGTTGAAGTAAATTGGATCGACAAATGCAATCAAGCTGATGAGTGTGCCACGATCGGAAATTGTAAAATCAGTTGATTGCTATTTGCTAATTGTTTTATTCTGTCTCCATAGAATCTGGCCTCCAGCGAGCATTTGATAGCTTTGCAGCTGTTTGTAACGCTGCTGGAATAAAAATAAGCACGGTCAAAACTGATGTATTTAATGTTTCAAGAAACCCTAATCAGTGCTTTTTGCAAGTGAATGGAGCGGTACTGAAACAGGCCCCGGTATAGAAGTTTAAGTATCTTTGGGTTGCATTCTCAAATGACAGAAGGCAAGACAAAGCAGAGTTGTAAACGGGCCGACAAGTTCAGGCCCAAACCCAAAACTATAAGCCCGAACCCTAAAATTAATTTGAAGCCCAAATCATGCCCGAAAAAACCCGAAAGTTGAGTTAGGTCTAAAAAATTTAGCAATATTGCCAAGTTATTTTGATTATTTTTTTGTACACCTAAGACAAAAAGTACGTCTCAGGCCCGAATTAAGCCCGAAATTTTTGTCAACTTTAGGCCCAAACCCGGCCCGAACCCGACCCGAAAAGCCCGGCCCGACTTACAACTCTGAGACAAAGAACTGGATTTCCGAATTGGCAAGGCAAGTGCAATAATGCGAAGTTCCACTATTCGGTTGTTGTAAAACGAGAATTGTCTTAAAATGCAAAGCCCTCAATTTTCTGTATTTTTAAAAGTCTTTGCCCCATTTTCACCTACTGTATGGTCATAAAAATTGGGTAAAGACTGAAAGAATGCGATCGCAACTGCAAGCGTCCAAAATGAGGTTTCTCTAAAAAATTTAGGAGTTACGTTATTGACAAAGACGCACATCTCTGAGATTCGAAAATCTCTATAGCCGCTACTTCTCCACATTGATAGATCTCAGCTTAGATGGTTTGACCATATAAGCAGAATGCCTCAGGAAAAACTTCCAAACACGCTTTACTTGCCAATGCAAATGGGAAAAAACAGTTGACGACCTAAAGCTTGATAAATCAATGTTACCTTAAAGATCTTGGGTGGAATTACTTGGTACTTCACCCAAGCGAAATAATGAAGATGATCAAAGACTGAAGTGTGGTGGCATAATCTCGAACTGCTGCCCTGTAACCCTCAAGATGGAAAAGAGGGCAATGAAGAGAGATAGAATTTTTTTTTAACTTATCAATGTTTTCTATAGAACTGTTTCTTCTGTTATTTGCGTTTGTACAAACTTTTCATTCTATCTACCACCTTCTTCACTGCCTGAACCTTTTTAATTGATAAATTGTAGGAACTCCAGCTTCGTGTTGGGCAAATGTGTGCTTTTGATAATATTGTCATAAGGTCTAGAAATAATTCCTAGCAGCTTACTGCGAGAATCTACAGCTTTAGTAATAGTATTGCTAGCACATATACCAATGTCATGTTTTATAGAGCTATACTTTGTCGATTGCTCTAAATCCCGTATCCTTCACAGCAAAACTTAACAAATGTGCTTTCAGTAACCTACGCTGTAACTATAGTTACAAAGTTAGGACAGCAGCTAAATTGATTTCAATAACTAGGCCTACAGGCCAGTCTGCTCCGTTATTTTTGAAGAAAGTAACCTTGTAGGCTAATCTTCACTCAGTTTTACACAGCTAGCCAAAATAGATTGGTCTAATTCAAACAAAGTTTCTGATATGGTTTTTTAGCGTAAAACGTGATCAATTTTGACCACTATTTCTAAAACAAACAAAAAACATAAACGTAAACAGTTTTAAAGTTGAAGTGAAGTTTTTTGAATGTATATGGCCAAAACTTAATCTACAATTATTTTACAATCACTCATTAATTACACAGATTTCACATTGCACCATCTAGCAGCCCAAAATCAAACACATATCAAATTTTGGGTCAAAAAGGTCTCTGTGCTACCCCTAAACCTCAGTTTTTTTCCTCAAACTTTGCATTCTTGATTTTCTTTGGCAACCTCCTATTTTGAAGAAGGTAGAAAAAAATTCGAAAGGATCGGGGCAACTGTAACACCCTTGTGTTCAACATTGCCGTGTCGAGTAGCAGAGTAGTATCAGTACGTCGGGTTGAGAAGCAACGAGCTGTTAAGCTAGAACTAAATGCTAGAACCACTATTGACTCTATTCCTAATTGGTTATATTTACGCACATTAAACAACGTAAAAATTCATCTTCGCACACAAAAATAGAAGTATATCGGGTTGAAACTCGGATGCAAAACCGATACATAATTGAAAGCGATTTCAAAATGTTTTGAACACACTAAATATTTTATGCCAGATTTGTGCTGTATTGATTTGTATGCTCTACTTTTTGCTACTGCCTGGTAAGTGGGTTGCATACCCACGAAGGCTTGCAGATATTAAAAAAATAAATCATTCTTAAGTCACACCTCTTTTTGCTGTACCTCTTTTTGCGTTATATTAAAACTAGCATGACTGTCCGGAAGAAGGTGATACTAAATAATGCTACCAAATGAATAGATTGAAGTTTTTGATAATGTATAATTATAAATAATTTGATTCTCCAGTTGCGTTAATATAGAAAAATAATAGTTCAAAGACATGAGGCTAACAGCGCTAACATTAACTGTATACCTCATTTCTCTGTTCTCTTAAAACCAAGTTCAGAAAAATTGATAAATAAGAATTTAAGAAAAAAAACTCATGAAAGAATAATTACTTTAAATGCTCAAAATGTAAAAATGCTTTTCTTTAGTTTTAAGCCATTGTTAGCTTCTTTAAACTTATTTCCATTGAAATGATAAATGTTTTTCAAAGTTATTTCAAATTGATTTTATTGTATTTGAAATCTTGTATCCTCTTCCTGGCTTGCAGCTAAGATCTGGAAACTCTTGCACTGCCTGCTCTAGAATCAAGGCCCACATGACAGAAATTTCCTCGCTCGCATTAATAACGAGAATTTTTTACGAGACGCTAACGAACGAAATACTCGCTAAAGACAAGAGGTTATTTTTACGCGTGCATCTGAAGCTCTGAGAGCTGTGTAACGTCTTTTTCGCTCGTTAAGTTGATTGGATCGATCGCGAGATATAATTGGAGTAAAAAACCGTCACATTTTCCTCGCCAACTTAACAAAGATTTTGAAGCACTCTTTAAAGCGTACGAGACGTGTTTTTGGTCAGAAATTTAATGGCAAAATGTTGAAAACTCTAAGTAAAGCGAATTTTTGTTGAAAATTACTTAACAACGGTGTCCATGTTTGCTATTAGATTGTTAAGAAGAAGGCGAATGGCATTGAGAACCGTTCGCTGTATCGGCTGATAAAAAAAATATTGAGTAGCGCCCGTTGACAACAATAAAATACTCTCTTTTTATAACACAATTTTCCAAGAACACAAAACTCGTTTTTGCTCAAAATTTAAGAACAAATTTAAGAAAATGCTAGCTTGGGCAGCAAACTAAAGCAAAAACAAACGAAAAAAAAATTCAAATTAAAGAAAAGAAACTAAATTTTGTACTGATTCAAGACCGTAAAATTTTAGTGATTTTCATTTGTTTGCAAGCAAAATTGCAACCATTCCAAGAGTATAGAGCGCTATTTGAGATTTTTTTCGCAGTCATTCGAAAAAAGCTTATTTTTTCAAGTTGAACGACTGCTCGAAAAAATTTTACGATGCAGCGAAGCAGGAAAAAAGCCTTTATTTATTCAGGCGAAGAGATTAGAAAATTAACTACTGTTGCAAATATGGTTGCTAAAATTGACATCGGTGCTTAAATTTAAAAAAAATCAAGAACAAATGATACCGAAAATCGGCAAAAAATCAAAAACAGTCAGTCTCAACTCTAGAGTTACTGGTTCTAAAAAAGAACAGTGTACTTCGACTTGATCACTTTTAAAAATTTTTGAAACCTCTTGTTGCTGCTAACATAAACGTATACCGACCAACAACCTCAAGAGCGCTTCACGTCATTTTGAAAAAAATGCGGTATCGTAAAAGTTGTTCTTTTTTTTATTTTGATAAAAAATATAATTAAACTCTGCGTTCATTAACTACAGTAATTGTTATCAATGGAGGATTTTGCAAGCTTAGAATACTAGCGCATGGCCCATAGTATCTTTTTTCCATAACAATTGCAGTATATACCGTCATACAGATACAGTTCGCTTGAACGCATTATTTTGAAGAAGAAATGCATCTGACGTCACAAGAGGTATTTATTACGCGCTAACGCAACATCTCGGTAAGAAATTTGAGCGAGCATTTTTGACGAGAGTTAGGCGAGACGGTTGGGAAATACCATTTTATCTACGAAGATTTTTGCTCGATAACCCCTTTTAGCGAGCGAAAAGGGCCCTTACGAGCTCGCTAACTTATTTTGTCATGTGGCCCCAAATTCGGTAGGCAACTACTTCAAATTGCTTTGTTGATCAATTTCTTACTTTTGCAAAATTTGTTCAAATATTTATTCCTCCTTTATCTCCATTTTACACGGGCTATTTGACCAACGCATTTCGCACGCAAGGGAGGAAATGCCTCCCCTATGGAACTCCTAAACCAAAATTTATTGGACCACCAAATTTGGCTAGTGGGATTGAGGGTTGGAATTAAGCAAAATTTTTTAGATACACTGACTTTTAGTTGATGACATCACGATAATGACGCCAGAGACATATTTTCGGAAAATGACGTCATTTTTGAAAGACTTCATAGGTTGTTCGAATTTTGAACATTAGTTTGTTTTTGATACTGAATCAAGAAGTGCCTAAGACAAAGTGGTTACGTCACAAAAACGTTTTATGTCGTTATTTAAGTTAAATATTAGCCAAAAGATGCTCAGATTTTGGAAAGTGACGTTGGCAAATTTCAAAATTGGAAAACTTTCCTTGCTTTAGCAACTTCAATTTTTTAGAAGTTATTTATGAGTAAATTTAACTTATAGTCAAGTTTGTTTGAAAAAAAATCTTTTTTCTAAAAGGATTTATTACGAAAAAACGAGAAAGAGACATTCTTCCCCCCTCCCCCGCGTGAAAGGGTTAACGTGAAGAATGACGTTATGCAAGTAGTCAAAAAATGTCCTCAAAAAAATTACATTTTAGCACATTTTTGTGGCCAAATTAGTCTAGTCAGAAAATGCGTTTACGGTGCCGAAAATATATTTTTTTTTCATGCATATAGCGATGTCCAGTATAGTCTGAAGTTTTCGGCTAGGGTGGTCCTCACCCCAAAATTCCGGTCCATTGCCGTCATAATGACGTCATTTTTACAAAAGTTTGCAAGTTTTTATTTATCTGGTGACTTCTATTTATTCAACTGCTGTGCTGCTTGTGGTTGGAGCAGATGCGTGAAATTGCTCTCAAGTTACAAGTGAGAGTTGAGCAAGACTCAGATATATTGATGACGTCATAATCTACACTCTCAAATATCGCAAAATTGTGAAAAATGGTCATAATGAGTGAACATCAACTCTTATAATTATCGTTCTAATTGGTGTAGAAACTTCAAAATACATTTTAGGAATGCCCTGGTACTAGGGCACATGCAGCGTGATTTTCGTTTGTTTTCAAAAACATCTTCGTAAAAAAATATGATTTTAATTTAAGCTACCGATCTTGCTGAAATCGCTCGTTTTAAGCTGTTTGCTACCATTAGACATGATAAAACAAAATTGATTGTTTTGCTTTCAGCCCGAGCCTTTGTAGAAATTGATTAGTTAATTGAAAGCATGTCAGGGTTACTGATGACGTCATCAATGATGACGCCATATTGTCAAAAAAACGCTTTTACAGTTACAGCAATACCATCAAACACTGAAATATGAAAACTCATGCTCGATTGAAATAATAATATACTGCTTAACTCCATTGTAAGTTAGAAGAAGTGAAAATCATTACATGACCCGAGATGCCATCATTTGATGATGTCATAATTTGAAGAAGTCATGTTGTACCGTAATTATAGCAATCCGTTGCTAAATACGAAGCAAGAGGGTAGACCACTATAATTGCAAGGAAAACCTTCAAACGGAAGCTGATGAGCTTTGTTGCTTGATGTTTACATTAGACTGTCATCATCCTCCTCTTCAATGTAATCTTCAAATTGTTCCACTTCAGTAAACTCTTCCTCAGCACTTTGTACGCCCTCAAGAATGTCAACCAAACTACTGGGTAGAATGGGTCCAATCTGCCATATCGGTTCAATTACTTGATTTGGGCCTTTCGTCCAACCTTGCTTATCATCCCAAGGATTGGGAGACTCAATGATTGGGATATGAGCGCGTTTATAAAATGCTAGCCGGTGATTTACCCGGTATATATGGGGAATCAAATTGCTAATACACGGTGGAAGTCTGGACAAATCAAATTTATCATTAGACAATAAATTTGAATTGTCACCGGCCATCTTTCTCAACAGTTTGCTTCGAAGCAGATTTAACGATTCCAATTGATGATCTCCGTATATCAGACAAGTAAATGATTCGAGCGTTTTACAAACTTCGCTCAAAACTTCCCAATCATCACCAAGTTTTCTGAAAACAATTTTTTACATTTAAACAATTATAGGGCAATTGATAATTTGGATTAACTACTTAACTGTATTAGGCTCATTTGGTGCCAAGCTTTGGTCTGGAGATAGGAATTCTGTGTTTTCATTTGCATCATAACTTACAGTATGTGCATTGCGATTTACTGTTTTGGCGAACAAATGAATAAACTTCAAAGTTATACCTGAAAGCTTCTTGATGGCATGGATTTTTCAATTTTTTGAGTGGCTCTAGTTTGCCTTTTCCTTTAAAAGAACTCGTGACGTCCTCGCCAGTGAACACGTAAAATCCTGTAAGCATGGAGCAATACTTTTTTCCCATCTTTCTTGCCAAAAACGAGACGTTGATTTTTTGCCGATTTTTTCCATAACCAATGTCCACGATTATTATAAGTTAATATCTGTGTGCATGTAAAAGCAAAATCATCAAAATACCTGTGTCAGGTGTTCTAATTACGACAGATGCACAACCGAGCGTTTGAATGTAGTTCAAATAGAGGACAACTCTTGTGTCTGTCTCTTCTTGGTTCGAATAATATTCAAAAATCTCGTTGACTTCAACCTGTAACAAAAGTTGTTCATCAAGCCATTTCGTAATCAGTTACTGGATCACAAAGGGTACTATTCCTAAGTTAAGAAAATTTAACTCGAGCAAAACTTATTTTATCATCGTAGGGTGTAATGCAGAAATACTGTAGATATGCTCTGCATTGTTTGTGAGTAGTGCATTCAAATTTTGTGATAAATCTCGTATCCCAAAAGTAAAACTAGCTTCAGTATGCCTGCTACTCAACTGGCCGTACTATACTGAAAGAAGATTTTGCCACGTTGGCGAGTTATTGAAAGTATAGGATGAAGTTGAAGCATCATGGCTCACCTTGCGATTAATTGGCGAAAGAGAATACAACTTTCCGTCAACCACAAGCATTGCAGAGTCGCATTGGTTTATCCGAGAGTATGCATCATCACTGCTCCACACTTTTAAAAGTAATCTGCACAATTGCTGCTTGTTTTCGTCGTTGCACAAAAACAATTTGAAGTCGTTAGGTTTTTTGGTGGCTGGTCCAGGAACCAAATGTTTAGTTGAAACTCCTCTGCGTATTCTTTCTTGTGCCTTAATTGAAAATTGGTTGTAGCAGTCTGTTGAAAAGATAAACTTTTTGTGCTTGATCATGGCATCTAGTAATCGCAAAGCAATTCCCTTAAAGGTTGGTGGAATATCTACCATGCTGTGGAACATCGCATTTCCGTCTTGAATAAAAAAAACGTCATACGCATACTCAGTTGTGGTCTCGGTGTCAATTAGTTGCTTTGCAAGATAGTTTTTCATCACAGCTTTGTTTGTTTTGTTGAAATATCCGTCCGCAGTTCCTAGACTGTACGGAACTGGAGTTAATGGATATCGCATCAGCTCATCAAGATCAAGTGAAGAGCGTTTCAACATTTGGGATTTAACCAGTAGTTTGAAGGCCAAATCTCCTTGCTCTTTGTATTGTAGTGCCTAAAAAAGTATAGATATTGTGAAAAATGATGGCAACACTTCGTATTTGTATCATATCTTAATTGAAAATACCGGTAGCAATAAAAAATATATAAGCAGGATGCAGATTCCTCCAAACACTTATAGTAATCATCGCAAGGAACGGTGTGCGGATTCATCCAAAAACTTAGCGCATTAGTGCTGTCTTGTGACAGGAGGATAAATATGCCGCTACAACAACAACAATATCATAACAAGTCAAATATCTCCGCATTACCTTTCCTTGTGAAGATATCAACTTGACCGTTTTGTTGCAGCTGTCCATCGTTTTTAGCTTATTCCTTTTGATCGGGTCAAAAAAGGAAGTGCTTGATGATCCGTTCGCCATTCTTTGAGCAATAATAGCCATTTTTGATTCCTTTCCAACGTCTTCAGCTCCAAGAACATCTCTAGCAACATCTTCCGGCACTGGTGCTCCCGAAGCCAGCGAATACAGTCGTGTCTTATCAATAATATTGAAAGGGTTCGTAAAACCTTGAATGGCAGATATGACGCTTTGCACTGCTGTTTCCGATCGCAAAATTTCTGTACGTCCCAGATCTCGGTGTTTTCCAGCAAGTGGACGGTCAGGATCGTCATTCAGATCAAGAATATCTAGTAAGCATTCAAAGCATTGCACTCTCATCGAAGTTGTTCTACACCATCTTCTGTACGTTTCACACTTATTGAACAATCCAAAAAATCCACCTGTAAAGTTAAAAAAATATACAGTAGCGTAATGTTTTGGCCAATGTACGAGTCCTCGAACGTCATACTGTACTTTCGCACAATTTATTCAGTCGCTTTTCTAACCTTTTGATTTCGCAAACTTCATGAAGGTTTCTTCCATCGTTTTATCAACTGCGCACAAGGAAGCAGGAATTAACGATCGTGCAACAGCAATACCTCCATTTTGAAGCAATTCCTTTGCCCCAAGGTGAGACAAATCTATATTGGTTAGAAAAGCATCATACCATGTTAGATACCTGTGAAAAAATAAATTGTAAGCATTTTCTTCTATTTTTCTTTAATGCCTCTTGTATTTCCAACGCAAATAATTATGCAAATGATATTTTACAATATGATTTCCAATTTTTACATTATGGAGTTTATGCTTTACAAAAATTACCGTATGACTAAAGGTATACCCAAACATAGTTTTAATACTGCAGTATTAAAAATCAGTCCCACAACTAATTAAAAACTGTACCAACGTATTTTAATATAATAACCTTGAATAATTTGGAGCATCATAGGAAAAAAACAGTGGTGCCATCTCGCAGTTACATTTATGAAACAAGGCCAAATTGTTTGTTTTTATTGAATAAAGCATCAATAATATCAGTCTTGCATGGTCAATAAATTGCATCCAATATTGGGCAGTTATTCCAAGCTTTCCATTCCTAACTTCATTTTCGTATATTATCCATTTATCCAGAAGATCTTTGAAAGCACTATCATCCAGTAACATAATAATATTTTGGCCAGATATATGATCGATAAACGTTTGCAAATTTGATGAGCCGAAATTGATTGATTCTTCTTCGAAAAACTTTTCAAGTAACAGTCGCTCCAATCCTTCAGCAACACATTTAACACAAAATAAAGCTTTTGCATAAGCTTTTCCTCTGAGTACGGCGTCAAGTCTTCCATTAGTCACAAGTCCAGATTCTACTAAAATCTCCGCGTATCCTGAACCACTGCATTTGCGGTTAGTAAGGATGCCCAAGTAGTTCATTACAGTGTGAAATGATCCAGGAGAAACAACGTGGTTTTGGTATAAATCAGGATTATGCCAAATTAAAGGGAGTGCTTTCATACATCCTCCGAGATCGAAAGTGGATAGCACATATTTTTGTCCTACTTTGTTGGTAGCCAATTCTGATCGTTTCAGAAGCTCATGAATTGTTGCATAGCTGGTAAATGGATGATCGATGGGAACAAAATATTCAATTGTTGACTTTCTTTCTGGTTTTATACCTGTAGCAGAAGTAAATCCACTAAAACCCGGAACTGATTGTTCATGTTCGCCTCCTCCTAATATTCGAGCTAATATCCAAGTGCGATAACGTTTCAAAGCTAGATCGTACTCCACATCATTAGCAACAGGCGGGAGGAAAGATGCCTCTTTTGGAAACGAAGGATCTTTGCGGGTAGCAATGTGAACTGGCTGCAAATCATCAGTATTGCTATCTAGTAACAAATCGAGGCTGCTTGTTTGTTGATTGCTCTCTCTTGATGACTGTGTTTTGTCAGCGACGTAGTCACTTTTTACTTCTTGTATCATTATGCCACCTGTACTATTGACAATGCTGTTACCATGAATGTTAGTCAACATCTTGTTTAAATTGTCCCACTCCACATGAAATACGGAATTCCTTTCACCGATGAGAATATTGGGGGAATGTGCGTGGAGTTGTTAGCAAGAGAAGCATCAAGAGCAATTTCAAACTCCAAACAAAAATTGTAACTCTCGCTGTGTCCCAGGCGGTTTATAATCACTATCAATTGCTTGCTCCTGTAGAGATGCCTAAGAGTTGTCGCCAGAAGTACGTGCTTAGGAAACCTCCATTTTCCTTTGGTTGCCGCGCGACTCACATCCTGAAAGTTGGTGAATTTAGTATTAGTTTAATACACGTTAATAATGCATGCTTAGAAACAACAAAAAACACAGAGCATAATTATTGATTGACAATATATTTATAATAATTTTTGATTGACATATTTCCACTCATTCTTGTCGTGAATTATCTGCATACAAGTTACTGTGCAGTATGTTGGGATATAATCGCACAAATATATACTGTAATATACGTACAAGCTATGGCGGTATAACGAAGTAGAGAGCAATTTCAAAAAAGCCGCCACATCCTCATATGTATGGAACACACAGAGCCTGGTTACACATTAAAAGCAAATAACCCTGTTATTATTAACTGTTATTATTACTTTTCTTACTTGACATATGGATGCTACCAACTCAGAGTTGTTTGCATCATCATTATCTGCACCATTGATCAAAATATTGAAAAGCTGTAGCATCTCATCAGAAACAGAATCGCGCAAATTCTCCGATTCTAAATCAGCTACTGTTGGAGGCCAAGGGAGGGGCGTACATTTGGCATGTTCAGAAGCAATAAAATCATGAAGTGATGCAGCAGCTTTTTTCGGATTACATCCATTTGCATAGCCATAGTTATATGATGCTGCAACGACATCTTCTACCGATAATTTGGCGTTATAGATAATGTAGTCAATTATGCAGCCGGATTTATTTATTTGAGAAAAGCCCAAAAAGGTTTGCAGTCTGCAACTATCCAATTTAGATTTAAGTTTTTTACTGAGCAAACTAGCATTGACACAGCCATACTTCTCCAGTTCGGAAACATACAGGATTCTTAACTCAGATAACGTGGTAACGTGTTTTTCTTCAACGACAACTTTCGACAACATATCAATTACAGCACCAAATGCATGGTTGTGTGCAGAGTCAGTGTCAGATTGAGAGTCTGAGGGACTCTCAACCGATTTATCTTCAGTTTTTAAATAATTTATGTATTTTAAACCAAATTCTTTAAAACAACTTTTGTGATACATGGCCCGTTTAGCAAAAAGATCTTCTCCTTTAACTTTACGTACAAGCCTGTTAAGGTTCATCTTTATTGCTCGGGGTTCGATCTCTCGCCAACTTTCTTCTTTCACTTTCTTATTCTTTTTGAATACAGGAAATGTTTGACAATTTTCTGTTCTCCCTTTAACTTTTCTTTGAATCTTATCACAAAAAATACATTCCGCAGGAAACAAGTTTAGAGAACCAAGAGGTGCAGATTTTCTTGGAGAGCGAGCTGCTTTTGCTGTTGAGGAAAATTTGCTAAGTTGTACCTTAAATCTTTCTGCATTCTTGGTGAAGCTTTTGTAACATTCTGAGTGATAGCCAATTGAATCTAACTCTGATCCATCAACAGTTTTAGGAATAGTTTTGAAAATTGTTTCTAATTTTCTTGCGAATGAAATGCTGTTGGCCTGTTTCATTTTATTGCTGCATATGCTCAATAAATAGTCTAATTTTTCTTGAGGGTTGCCTTTCACATTACTGAGCGGAACAAACTTATTGGTTTCGGAGTGCTTTATATTGCTTTCGTGAATAATGCACTTTTGTTCTGTTTCTCTCTTGTTTCGCTTTGATGATGGCTCCAACATCGTATAAACTTAGTATCCCAACAAAAATCGCACTATAAATCGCCTCTTAACTACATGCTTTATTATACACTATTACTTACTGTATAGTCTACTTCAAAACACTAACAAATAATGAAAATCTACAGTAAGCTCTCGTTTACCAAAGTATAAGTTTACATTGGGTTCAATCACTGTACTTCTTCTTTCTCAAATTTCGATGATCGAAAATCACAACTTCCTTTATATGAGCCACAACTATTCTCTAAACACCAGTTCTTATCATTCTAAACAACTATAATTTTCAACGCTATATGACTGCAGAAAAAGTGCAGATTTTCTCAGTAAACGCAATTTCAAAGGGATTGAACACTCACTGCAAGATACCTACTTGCTGGAAGGCGACCGACTTTCTTGGTGTATGCGTCGTTACGAAATATTGCATTACTAAAATTGCGTAAAGACTTTATGAATGAGTTCCATTATTTTATTTCAGTATTTGATGGTTTTGCAATAACTATAAAAGCGTTTTTTTGACAATATGACATCATCAAATGATGGCATCTGGGGCCATATAATGATTTTCACTTCTTCTAACTTACAATGGAGTTAAGCAGTATATTATTATTTCAATCGAGCATGAGTTTTCATATTTCAGTGTTTGATGGTATTGCTGTAACTGTAAAAGCGTTTTTTTGACAATATGGCGTCATCATTGATGACGTCATCAGTAACCCTGACATGCTTTCAATTAACTAATCAATTTCTACAAAGGCTCGGGCTGAAAGCAAAACAATCAATTTTGTTTTATCATGTCTAATGGTAGCAAACAGCTTAAAACGAGCGATTTCAGCAAGATCGGTAGCTTAAATTAAAATCATATTTTTTTACGAAGATGTTTTTGAAAACAAACGAAAATCACGCTGCATGTGCCCTAGTACCAGGGCATTCCTAAAATGTATTTTGAAGTTTCTACACCAATTAGAACGATAATTATAAGAGTTGATGTTCACTCATTATGACCATTTTTCACAATTTTGCGATATTTGAGAGTGTAGATTATGACGTCATCAATATATCTGAGTCTTGCTCAACTCTCACTTGTAACTTGAGAGCAATTTCACGCATCTGCTCCAACCACAAGCAGCACAGCAGTTGAATAAATAGAAGTCACCAGATAAATAAAAACTTGCAAACTTTTGTAAAAATGACGTCATTATGACGGCAATGGACCGGAATTTTGGGGTGAGGACCACCCTAGCCGAAAACTTCAGACTATACTGGACATCGCTATATGCATGAAAAAAATATATATTTTCGGCACCGTAAACGCATTTTCTGACTAGACTAAATGAAGTGTATGCAAAATACGTAGCGGTGGTATCATTAATTCGTTGAAGAGAAGGTACCTTAGTTTGGTTGAATAGCAGCGTTAAATTTACAAATTCAACCTGAACATGAAGTCAACAAACTCAACAATGTCAACATGAAGTCGCTAATACAAATACATACAAATGCAGTGCTCTACCACAAATATTTTGTGAAATTCCAAAGGCGAGTTAGCCGAAGTAATTTTCAAGCAACACTTTCGTACCAAATTAGTGCTTGACGCAGAATATTTTAGACGTCTAGATTTTCCCTCGGGATACCTTTTTTAGTTTTTGCCACGTTTTGGTTTTTCATTATTTTCTAAAATAGTTCAAATTTAGTAGTTTATAGATTAGATACTGTACGTTTAACCCAAGCAGTTACTTCGGCATTACTTGTACAACTTGTTTTGTTTTCATGATTTTCGCGTTTTGAATTCGTTTTGTAAAGTCAAACATGATTAAGTAATCGGCTTTTTACTGACTAAAAAAAAATGGGGTAATTTTTGATGCATTTACCAGTAACAATTTTTAAAGTGCTGAAGTTGGTGTCAGAGCACAGCCTTCTGGAACAGAGTATACCGTGTAGATTTGGTGTCTAAGCTGTAGGTTTTGAACATTTTTATGCAGTTTATTCAGTTTTTTTTGTATTAGATTCTTTGTTACAGATTATCCCAATACATTTATCACACTGTAACTGCAATTTGAATATGAATTTTTAAATATTGATAAATACTGTAAAATCCATTTTAATGACAAACTTTTGCTATAATTCCAATTAGACAGACTAGGGCAGCGTAGTCCCAATTGCTATTGGTGGTTACACAAGAAAATTATATATCTGCTTTTCAAATATTTATTTCATAATAATTTCCTTTGTAAATAGAAAACGATAATTTTGTACACACCCACCAACAGTCACTAAAGAGCGGGGTGCCATACATGCTCGCAAAAAATACGGTAGGTCAACCATGCATTTCTCTTGTACCTTTCTCTTTTTAAAATATTTGTGAAAAAAGTGGCCGATTAGGTAGTTCCAATATTATTCTTTACATGATGATTGCCTAAATTAAGCAGTTCTTAAAATTCGGTTGATATGATTATACAGTAGGTTCTTAATACGACAATAGCGACTAAAAGCAAAGGCTAACAAGATTATTTCATATCAAGAACTATTGCAATACTGAAAAACGTCTTGAAGGAAATCGGGCCAAAATTTTGGTCTGCATTGCCGATAATGGCCTTAACAACTATTCTTTGCTAAATTAAGCAAATTAAAGATCGATAAGCTCATAGTTATCTCGTTTTAATTAATTGTTCTTACATTTCGAGCAGAAGCTGGCACAGTTCTTAATTAATTGTTCTTACATTTTGAGCAAAAAGCCTCGTGTTCTAATAAAAAAAATAGTTTAATAAACACACACCTTAATACTTTTTTATCGCTCTTTTAAACGATAAAAATTCTAAATTTTTAAATGTTGTGTAGCTCAGAGGTTTAGAGTCATACCTGGCAATGATGAGTTGGCTTGTGTTGTGTCTGAAACGTAAAACATGTCACATTAAATTCAAAATAGTTTTAAAATTCATTGAACTATTGTGATATCGTGATAATGTTCAAATTATATAGCTTGTTATTCTTACATGCATCATCATATGTAAGCTAAAAAAGCTAACTTCAAGCTCGGACTCTTTGCAAATTGGCATTGGTAAAACCCGGAAAGTTGTCTACTGTGCAGGCTAAAGAGTAGCATCACATTTACTCCATCCTTATTAAATACGATTCTCAGCTAAGCCAATCTCGAGTTTTCTCGTCAGAAGCTTTTCGGTCAGAATTCTTTCGTGACGTCCTCTGTCTTACCCTAGCCAGTGCCCGTCAGTGCATTCTACGTGATACCGAAAAGGATGTGCTGCCCCGATGAGCATTGATCAAGAAGCCTTAAAAGCATTGTTTTGCAGTGCTAAAGTGCGACGCTTTTAAAACAAGAATTTTAACCCAAGTAAATCTAAACTTAAGTAATTTGGGAAAATTTTCAAAAAATTTCCAAAACTTGGGGCTCTGAGCCCAGCCCCAATTTTCTCCTACCCGTTCCTATTACGCTCCTAGTGAACACCCTGCAAAAGCTTCATCATAGGCCACTGATGCTCAGGGTGGTCACTGAACACCTACAACACCCAGAGAATACACCCGTGGCCACCTGCCAATAAATGTTCGAATATAAGAAGGCGAAGAACCACTTCTGCTCCTATCAAGGAGCTCACAGATTCCAACAGACATGACCATAACCAATTAAAGATAAAAATTCAAAACCAAGATTTAGTTTGAACCAGAAAGCGATTTGGCCAATGGCCAACGTTTACTGAATCCAACCAATGTGCACTTAACTATTCTTACTCATGGTTTAAAATCCTAACCATTGATCGTTTTCAATTTCATTTGAGTCTTTTAGAAACTGTTTAAAATTCACGAAAGAACCGGTGGTTCTAATTTGGAAATCAAAACTTATCAAGCCCAACAAGAAACAGTGATACAACTGCAACAGGTACGCGAGGCACTTACAACTTCAGAAAATAACAGCTAAATACAGTAAAAAGTAGATAAAAAATGGGCACTATTTGAAAAGGGATTGAGTCTGCCGAAGAAAAACAAAATGGAGAAAAGAAGGCCTAACGGGCGAAATTATAAAAGCATTTGAGCAGCACATCACAGCCAGGACAATGCCCAATTGTTTGTCCATGCAAAATATCTCGTGCGACCAGCAAAGTTATTCTCAGAGGTGGGCAGTAGCGCGCTACTGTAGTAGCGGCGCTACCGTTACCGCTACTTTTTGAGTAGCGGGAGCGGTAGCGCCGCTACTACACAAACTGAGTAGCGGGTAGCGGTAGCGACGCTACTTTTTAGGGCAAGTAGCGGTAGCGATAGCGCCGCTACTTTTAGAAAATGAGCTATCCGTTACCGCTACTTATTTCACGTGCTTATTGTAATATGTTTAATGAAATCAAAAACAGATACATTAGTAATTGGTATATTTGGTTTACAAAATTGTTAGTAAGGGTGAGAATGCCGAAATAACTTTGTTTGTGACGTTGTAATGATGAATTTATTACGTTTTGCTATTTCCAAGAATAGATTTGTACGGGTGATCATTGTCATCTAAAGTCTGAGCTAAACTATATCCACATAGCCGTGGTTCGATAGTAGTTGTATCTGAACAGGAGTAGCGTATAACCTAAGTCTACTACAGCTATAGGTTAGTTATTTTAAACTGATAATAGGTCTGTAGGCAAAAAGCGAACTAAAAAATTGCAAAGATGCAGTTAGGCACCGGATTGGAGACTTGCGCTTGCTTAGGCTGCATTAGACAGTTAGAGGCTGGCCCGGCAACAGAGTAGTGTGCTAGTAAGGAGGGGACACAAAAAAGATTTTTTGGGGGGGGCGGTTTGAAAACAACGAAATGCAGTAATTTATTTCATTAATTTTACGTGAAAACCAAAAAAAGGTCTTCATCGAAATGCGGTAGCTTTTTCCGTCAATTTTAAGTAAGCAAATCAGCAAGGTTTATTTTAGTTGATAATCAAACAAAAAATAAAAATAAAAAATAAACTTTGAAAAAAATTTTGGGGAGTTCTGTTACTGTGATTTGTTGTTGCTGTCAAACCATTTTTTTTTTGTTTGTTTGCAAAGCAATGTTCAGGGTTGATTAAGAGTTTGTGTTTGTTTTTGTTTCAACAATAAGCATAAAATATAATTAACGAAAAATTTCGAAGCATAGCTGTAATTTGAGCAATCTAAATCCATGGTTCTCAACCTATGGGCTTCGACCCAAAGTTGGTCACCTGAAAACTCTTTTGGGTTGCTTGGTTTCTTTTTGTAGACATCCATAAAGGGTGAAATATGAATAAAACCATAAAGTAATAACAAAAAACGACTCAGCAAACCCGCTGAAATATGTGGATTCCCGAAGTGAAAACCTTTTTTTTTTGGTCTTTACCTCACTTTCCGCAAAAATGGCTCGTTTAATGTCACACATTTGACTTTTTCAATAACTTTGGATCGCTTTGAAAAAAGGTATGAGAGCTACTGATCTTAAGAATATAAGCGCTCTATTTTTGATCACAAAAATGTCGTTAATAATTTATGGGATAATTTTTTTTTTGAAAGAACAATATTACTTTTATAAAAGCACGAAACTCTGTTTTGCTCAAAATTAAAAAAAAAATTTGGAGCAACGCTAGCCTTAGCAGAAAAAAAAAAAAATTTATAGAGCATTATCTGATTCAACTCATTTGCAGATAATCAATGGCGTTCTCTTGATCTTTTCTATATTGCCATAGTTGATTTTAATGATTTTTCTTACAGTATAGGCTTAACTGTGATTACATTTTATTCATCTAGTTGCTTTGGCCTGGAGATAGCAAAGGGACCTTTCGGTCTTCGAGTTAAGCTGCCACCTACGTATACTGTAGTAATTTTCTACCTGAATTTTAACTCAATCGCACAATGTGTATATTATGTTTTATGTGATGTATATATTGTGTTATTGCCGCCTGATGAGACTTGAGCAAGGTCGAAACGCGTCGTCATAGCGCAGCGCATATTGCATTAAATTGTTTTCAGTGTATTGCTTATGTTTTACCACACTTGGCGGAGGTTTCATACTGTCCCTTTAATTGCTGAACGTCAAGCAGGAAAGCTGTAAATACCACGTTTAATAGTCTTTGGTTTGACCCGACCGGGAATCGAACTCGAGTCTAACGCTTCAGTAGCATACGCTCTATCTACTCCACCACTGATAGATTGTTAATAATAATGATCTACTTTAAAACAAAAGTTAACTTTTAAATAAACAAAAATAGATATGCCACTTTAT
This sequence comes from Trididemnum nubilum, assembly GCA_963965965.1. Classification (NCBI taxonomy): domain Eukaryota; kingdom Metazoa; phylum Chordata; class Ascidiacea; order Aplousobranchia; family Didemnidae; genus Trididemnum; species Trididemnum nubilum. The sequence continues at coordinate 34,063,723 of OZ014490.1, forward strand.
ACCTAATTTAATTTACCTCACTTTATATTCCAACCAGATTAAGAGCAGATGAAGTTGAAAGTACCGTACGTAAAAATATAAAAACACTCAGCCCAAACCCAAAATATTCTGATTTCAAAAAACGTATAGTTTTTCAGGTACGCTTTTCAAAAGACAGTCTATGATGACCTAATTTATCTTCTTAATTATCCCATTATATACCCAATTATTCATAAGTAACTGCGAAAAAAAATTTACACGTTGTTCAAAGTAGCGGGTAGCGGTAGTGGGTAGCGCCGCTACTTTCGTGGTAAAGTAGTGGTAGCGGTAGCGCGCTACTTTTGAAGACAAGTAGCGGGTAGCGGTAGCGACGCTACTTTTTAGGGCAAGTAGCGGTAGCGGAAGCGGCGCTACTTTTGAAGTAGCGCGTGCCCATCTCTGGTTATTCTGAATGCCTTATATTGTCGTTTAATACTGTATTTTTGCTACTACAATAGCATTATTCCAAACAAAAGTCTCAATGATTCTTTTGAATATACAACGCTAAAAGGCAAGAAAGATATCCCATATACGAGTATATGTATCGCTTTGCATTATTTTTTTTTTTTTTTGCACGAAAAAGAACTAAGTGTCTGAAAAGAATTCCCCAGTGCAACACTTATTTCTGGTCGCATGGACATAAAAAGGATCATTTGTGTGATTATATTTTAGATATTAATGTATTCAACATTTTCATCACCATTGGCGCTCAACACACCCCTAAATTAACCCATTTCTAAGTTTTTTAGCTATCAAACCATAGACTTTTTTAGTAAACTGGAAACTGACAGATTTGTAGTTTTTTTTCTTTACGGCTCATTTGTTCTAAAACATGCCGATTCGTTCAATCAGCGTGACTTGTTTCTTCACGGTTCACTCGCTCTGCGAATATGTCGAATCAAATCAGTCAAATAAGCGTGACCGCAAAAAAACCTCAACAAGAGCAAAAATTTTCCTTCAATGCTCTTCTCTTTTTCTCCGCGCGTCTGTTTCTAGTCCACTAAATATAGAATGTTTGGTTAAACTGTGATTTTTTTTGTCTTTTGTCAATGATTTAAACAACGATTTTTAAAATTTGATCAATTCATTTCTTTTACAATGCTTATATTTTTTCAACCTTTCAAAAGCAAGATTAAAGGCAGAATAACTCAGCTGTTTAGCAAATTATTTAATCGTTTTGCATGCTTTTGGCCTTAAGGCTACCAGCGCGGAAGCCTCGGGAAGAGTCACCAGAACGGCGACTACTTAAAACAAGCAATAAGAAAAAGTTGTCTTTCCACAGAATGTCTGTCTACGCAGGCTTCCGCGCTGGTAGCCTTTAGGCCAGAAGCACACAAAACGATTAAACATTAAAACTCTTACCTGCAAACGTCAAAAAATTTGATAATTGACTTGTTGTTAAAATCATAGCTAATTATTGTTATTATTAATATTACTTTAAGTTTAAGATCCGTATCAGCCAGGCACACTACATTTAAAAGCGCAGCAAATATATTTCACCGAAAAGGCTTTTTAGGTAAAGTATATTGGCTACGCTTTCAATCACAGGGTGGGCCACAAACAACTGTCCAATTTATTTATCCATGTTTCCCACAGTTGATGAGATTTTCTTGCAAAATTTTTCCAGAGGAGAGATACTACTAAAAGTTTGAGCAGGTAGAGGCATTAGCAAAATGTCCAGTTTTTTTCCTCGAATCCCTTGTAATTGATAAATTATTTGATTCATGCCCCAGGATGTTGATTGACTTCTGCCACCGTAACATTGAAATTGTCAATAATGCGTCCCAACAACTCTGCCGGAATTCTTTTGGTTTCGCGTTTGATGTTCTCGTTTAGTCTCTCAATTGCTGGAGGATTATTTTTGTAAATCCGGTTTTTCAAGTAACCCCCGAGGAAGTATAGTCTGGGGGTTTGAGATCTGGGGAATACGGATACAATGAATTGTCTGTCCTATTCGAAATTAGTTTGTCCCCAGGAAAAAACTGTCTCATATATTCGAGGGTGCGCGGTTGGAACAATGAGTAGACGCCCCATTTTGTTGGAAGAAAATGTATTCATGTCTACTGCTCTCTTCCTCTTTATGGCTGGAATGAAGAGTTTCCTTAGCATGTCAATGTACCGCTTCGAGTTAACTGCAACTGTTCGTCCGTCATCGTCTTCAGAAAATAGATACCAAAATGCCATTTCTTCCTGTTGCACATCACACAGTTGTATTTTCCACCCTTGTGGTGTGTAGAAAAAAATGGTATCTTCGTACCTGTTTTCTGAAGACGATGACGGACGAACAGTTGCAGTTAACTCGAAGCGGTACATTGACATGTTGAGGAGACTCTTTATTCCAACCATACAGAGGAAGAGAGCAATAGACATGAATACATTTTCTTCCAACAAAATGGGGCGTCTACTCATTGTTCCAACCGCGCACCCTCGAATATATGAGACAGTTTTTTCCTGGGGACAAACTAATTTCGAATAGGACAGACAATTCATTGTATCCGTATTCCCCAGATCTCAAACCCCCAGACTATACTTCCTCGGGGGTTACTTGAAAAACCGGATTTACAAAAATAATCCTCCAGCAATTGAGAGACTAAACGAGAACATCAAACGCGAAACCAAAAGAATTCCGGCAGAGTTGTTGGGACGCATTATTGACAATTTCAATGTTACGGTGGCAGAAGTCAATCAACAGCGTGGGGCTTGGATCGAATATTTTATCCATTACAAGGGATTCGAGGAAAAAAACTGGACATTTTGCTAATGCCTCTACCTGCTCAAACTTTTAGTAGTATCTCTCCTCTGGAAAAATTTTGCAAGAAAATCTCATCAACTGTAGGAAAAGTGGATAATCAAAACTGCACAGTCGTGTGGCCCGCTCTGCATACCGTTATCGCCTGGTTTTATCGAAGTTTTTATAGTTAATTCGTTTTTACCCTCAGTATTTTATATCATTATTATTGTTATTTTTTTGGGAATGACATAGAATATTAAAATGTTGCTTTCATTATTTGTCGCCAAGTTTTCGTTCTTTTTATTGCTATTTTTTTGAAATTCATTTTTCTGCACCAGGTGATATTTTGGGATGTCTCTCCGCTGCCCGGTCCTACAGTTTTTTAACAATGGACAAAATGCTATTATTTTCTTGCCTCGCTTGCCACTTTACGGGGAAAGATCTGTAGCGACCATGCGAGTATCCTGTGACATGTTTGGAATCGAGAACCATTGGCCGTTGATTTCTTGTGAGCAAAGTACAGTATTTCCACGGATAGCATCGAGCCGGTATCGTTGGCCGGATACGACTATTTCCCACGGCTTACCTGTTATTTTTACCCTTGCTCCAACAGAAAACCGCTGCTTTTGATTAATAAATAAAACAGAAAAGGAAAATATTACTTAATCCTGCCAGGAACAATGGCAGTTAAAACTCACGCGCGCGTCGTTATAGACTCATTAAGTGGGTATTCAATTCAAATACAATCTCTGACAATAAAATCTCTGATCTCAGAGAAGTCATCAAACACTGCCTTAGAAGCAACCTACACAGATTTCAAAAGGAAAAGTAGGAAAAATTCAATTCATTAATTGCAACTATGTAAAACTTTACGAGATTGTAAAAAAATAAGACAACATTTTCCGCTCATTTGGAGCTTTATGAAAGAACAAGATATATTTGTGCTAATGCTCATAAATTCCGTACAATATAAAAAAAATTGGTATTAGAGGCTGCTGTATGATTTTAAACTCTACTTCTAAGAAATCTCTCAAGAAAATAAATTTTCTGTGATAAAGGTTTTTAAAACTATAGTCCAATAAATACTTAATGTCTAGCAAATGAGAGGTGGCCGCTGTCCTCGGCTATTATTTTTGCTGGTAGGTTATCATGACAAGCATTTGTGGTGGCTCATGGAGTGGTTCGTATATTTTTTTTGACTTCTAATTACAGTAATACTGCTGGATGATTTCACTGCGTTGGTATCGTGGAAAGCTATGTAATGCTAGTTTGAAGAATATAAACCAGCACCCGAACAACTTTATTTTTGTAATTTACAGTATTATCTAATATTTAGTTACATAAAAATTCGAATTTAGATTCTGCTGTAAATTTAAGAGAAAACAATATTCGAACGTTTCATTTGTTATGTAATGAAACAAAATAACGTTCTCCGATGTATTACTTTCTCATTCAGGTACAAAGGCATTCAAGACGAATTTTCTATCAAAGCATTTTCACAGATATGAAGCATTGCCGTTGCCAGAGCGACCGAAGTGAGGAGGCACTGGCCGAAAGTGGGGGGCACGAAAATAAACTAAATTTTTGCACATAAAAACTGATATTTTACGGCTACAAGTTATGCTTTATTTTAGCAATTTTGTATTCATTTCTAAAAAAAAGAGATGTATAAGGCGGCAGCTTTTCTTAACTCGTTTCCTATCCGGCCCACATAATCGCTTGAAAAATCTGTCTTCAGCAGTGAATGCGTCCAGAAGCGCAACCAAGATTTTGCTTAGAGGGAGGGGGTTAGAACCAAAACCAAAATTTTTTTGCACAAAAATTTTCTGAAGAAAGGGACAAAAGTGTTGTAGCATCAAGAAATCTATCCAAGCTGAGTGGTTGCAGTAATCACGTATTACAACAAAATTGTAAAATAACACCATTTAAAAGGTACATTACGAAAGCGCAATACGAAAGCAATCGAACAAACATCATAATTCACAGAAAGCATTACTTAAAGCAGACAAAAAGAAATTATAAGTTGCATTTGTTTGATTGCTTTCGTAATGCACCTTTTAAATGGTGTTCCTTTTCAATTTTGTTGTAAAAATTGTCTAATTTAGGCCCCGTGCAGAACAATCTGATGCAAATCAAGCGTAGCACAAAGCGAGCCGGGTGGTCAGAGCCTCCAGCCGCTGGGTGATTTTTGTGATTTTGCGGCAAAAATAGCCATTTTAACGCCATTTCAATCACATTTTGCACGTTTTTGAAACCATATGAATAACGACAGTAAATTGCTAAAATTCAGAAGTCATTGGAAGAGTTAAATTGCCTAGCCCCTTCTGCTTTCCATATTCTTCAGGTCAAGTCCAAAATATATGTTTAAACTCTTGTATTTTGGGGTTGAATTTTCTAAATGGTTTGGCTAAAGGGGGCTAAAGCCCCCTTAGCCCCTTACCCCGGTTGCGCCACTAGCTGCGACCTAAAATAATCTTGAGAGTGCTCTAAAAAAATAAAAACAACTGGTGTTTAAAAAAATGTTTTTATGTAATATTTCAGGTCATAATCACTAACGAAGTACCGGTAACGATTCGATAGGCTTACATCCCTATTCCGCGACACATCCGTAAAGGCGTTGTAATAAGACGGATGATTGCGTCACATTTTTGTACAACTGTTGGTGGATTGCAATTTCCCATCGAATCGAGAAAACATCAAACGAGAATTATATTTGAACGCTATTATTCCTTTTTCCATTATTGTCTGTTGTCTTGTTATAACGTGCTGTTCCCAAAATTTAATTCGAGTAAACCAAAATGGGGGCCACAAGCATTCGTTAGGAGAAACACGGCCCCCTGCCCCCCCGTAGCAACGGAACTGATCTGAAGACTAACTTCACCAAATTTGAGCTTTCTACGACCTTCCGTTCTCAAGATATGACGATTTAGATTTCCTTTAGAAAGGTTTTTTTCTCTCACAAATTTTGCCAGAGTTGCGAGCTACAAACAAAATTTCGAAAAGTTCCCGTATGTTTGGAACCTTCAATAAGTGTTTTCGGCAGTGTTGTTGCCAAAACAAAGCAAAGGGTCAAAATGATAAATTAGCCATTTTTCTAGTAAATTCAAGCCAACTTTCCGAAAGCAAATCTTCTGTCACAAAACTGGCAAAATGGCAACACTGAAGTGAAAAGAAAATTGAGAAATTTTAACTACAATATTTTGAAACCGGTAAAACATAGAAAGTCCAAATTTGGTGAAAATGCATTTTAGGCTTTTTCCAACATTTTGGAAACAGTAAAAAACACGAGTTGAATGTTCCTTTAACATCTCTTTCCCCGGTCCGGGTAACATCTTTAGAACAGCAACACGTATTAATTTACAAAAATCAAAATTTTGATTTTAATTTTTGTAAATTACACGTATAATATGGTACTGTTCAGAAGATGCTACCCCAAATGGGGAGCAAAACGTTAGCTTTATTAAAAAATAATGCATTAGAGAACGTTGTAGTGGCGTCGCTAGAGAGGGACGGCCCGTTCCGGGTGTCACCATTTTGGGGTGACACCATTTGGGGTGACACCATATTATGATGTGAAACCCTAACTCCACCGATTTGTGGTGAATACATGTTTTTTCGCTTTGTTTGGTCCCTGACCTCATTTGGACCGAAAACCCTCTGATTTGTGGCGAAGACCTTTTTTTTTTGGTCTTCACCTATTTTTGGACCGAAAAAGAGTACCACCACAAAATCCCGCCCCGGGTGCCACCATCCTTAGAAACCCCACTGGAACGTTGTTTCATTATACGTTATTAATCTCGATGAGCACACTCCAACCATCAGTTTCACATGTTATTAAGTTAAGCATGGAATCAAACCTGGCAATGATAGATTCGGTTGCATTGGAACTGAAGCATAAAAAATACCACATCACAGCAAACGATATTTAAATTTGAACTATTTGAACGTGACTTTTAGCGAAGTCGATCATAAAGCTTTTGCAATAAGTTTTCGGACAGAACTCTTCGTATTCAGTCGCGATCTTTGTCTAATTAGGTATGTGGTAAGCAGGATCTTTAAAAATCATCATAGATTAAGCTTGCTGTCACTAAGTAGATTGCATTTCTATTTACTGCTGATTGTGCAATCTTCTTTAGAATGCATATCTTCTTATTGTAGATTACAATTCTCCTTAACGCATTATGATAAAAAATCACAAACACAAAATCTGCGATGGTCTTTAAAGATTCTGCTCAACGCATTTAATCAGACAGAGATCGCTACTGAAGAGTTCCGTCAGAAACGCTTACTGCGAAAGCTTTATGAAGTCGACTTTGCTAAAAGTCATATTCAAATATTCGCACCACGTCAAACTTGTTTAGTAAACTAGTGTGATATTGTACTAAGTTGGACGGTGTGGCGATGTTGTCAGCGTCATCACCATACATATAACATACTGTAGGTAAAAAGAGCTAAGCTTAAGCTCGGGTTCCTTACAATTGGCTATTGTCCATAAATGAACCCCGGATAGTTATTCACGTTTAAGTTAAACAGTACAAGCAATCTTTTATTGTTCTTCACTTTTCTTGTGGAATTTTTTCGATATTTTGTTTTGATCCCAAATTGCGCTGTGGCAGGGTGGGAAAACAGAAGCCAGTACATTATGTATAACGCGCTTGTCTTACTCAGCTGAATTTCTGCTTCAACCTTGAACGGAAGTTCTACTTTGATTACGATCATCTGCTCTGAAGGAAGCGTCAGCGACTAAAGGTTAGTTGTAAAAACTGTACAAACAAAACAGCTCGATTTAGAATAGTACTGTAAGTTGCTCACTGGGAATACAAGCAGTTGTTGTTTTTGGGATTGTACAGGACCATGAATCAGCTGTGCCGTCCAAACTTTCTACACAAAAACACGACAGAGCAGGAATTGATGGATCCAATAAAAAGCCATCGTCGCACTCATAAGTAACTTCTTCTCCTGGATTGTAACGATCTAACCATGTACTTGAACCCTCCTCCAACTGGGCATAAGTGAACTCCGGTAAGTCGTTGGCAGTGCAAGCTAAATAATAAAGAAGCATCATTACAGCAATTTACGTTGCGAATTATTGTAAATTTGCAAATTGCACGAAGTCACCAACCAGAGATAAGTTTTGTAAAGAGCGTTATCCAAGAATGCAACCACGTGACAAAGGTGTGAGTAAATTCAGAAACATGCAATTAAAGTCTGAATCTAACCCCTTGATTATTTTGTTCACAAAAGCTGCAGTCACGCATAGTTTTAACGAATTTTCGATAAAATATTCGATAAAATCATTTTAAAATTGTCGTAAGTTAACGATTTTCGATAAAATCATTCCATATTTAGCGGCTGGTTTAAAATAGTCGTAAAGTCACTTTATTTTCAAGTTGCTTACTTGGGAAATCATAGTGGCGTGTTTTTTTTTTTTACTTTGAGCTTAACTAGCTGGGAAGATAACAGTCACTACAAGAAAATGTCAAGTCTCATCGTGGATTTCAAGCAAAGAGCAGTTTTTAATAGAGCTTTGCTTAGCAAGAGGAGATGATTGTATTATATTTGTGTAGAGCAGTGTTTCTTAAAAGGATGAATGGTTCACCCCAGTGTGCATGAAAATTTTGCGAGAGTGAACCAGCAAAGAGGGGTGAACCAGCACAAGCAGAAATTGCCTAAAAGCAACAACCTATCACAAAGCTTTCACTTCCTAGTTAAGCAAGAACACAATGATGGTGTGTTCAGGCAAAGTTACACTTGAGTAATTTCACATTTTGTTTTGTAGTTGCGTTAAATGGGGCTTCAATTCCCCACTTAACCAAGTCACTTAGAAAGTTTAATTCAAAATTGCAAGCGTTTAAACGTGGTTTGGACTTGACCTATGGGTAGGGGGGGTCTTGATAAGGCTGCGCAATTTAATTTTTCAACTAGTTTTCAAATCTTAGCAAATCAGTTCTTTCAAATGGCTACAAAGCAGTACAAAATTTGATTCGTATGCGGCTAAAATGGCTATATTTTTGCGGAAAAATCACAAAAATCGCCCAGCGCTTCGGGGCTCCGCCCACAGACCCCATATGTAGTATGCGTGAGTTGCACCGGTTTGCTTAGCACGCTACCCAATTGAGACGTTTTTCAGGTAAAAAAGATTTACCTTTGGGTTCAAGCTCCCCCTTAACAAAATCCTGGTTATATGTACGTGAAATATTATTTTTCTATCGAGTGTAAATGATATGCAGAAATCTGTAATAAGGGTGAACAAAGCCAAAAAAGTTTAAGAAGCACTGGTGTAGAGTGTAGAGGGCTAACTTTTTCGCTTCGCTGCTTTGCAATAACGCGCATTCCGTTCCAAACGACAGTTTGCAAAGAAAATTTCAATTTTTCGGCATTCTGTTATCGATCACAGCGATTATTTCAAAGTTTATTAGTTTCAATGAAATATCAAAAGTAAGCAAATTTATTAAAGAATGATTAACAATTTTAATTATTTGTTTATTCTTAATGATAACTTTGATATAACCAAAAATATTTATTCTAATTTTTCCATCCAAATATATTCCTAAACAGTGTTTTTCGACAAAATTTTTTCTATCTACAAAAGATTCGATGTCTTCAAACTAGAGTTATTTTTAATAAAAAAAGCACCACAGATTTTTTACTTTATCTTAGTGATTTAGATAAAGCAATTCGGTTTCGGCTATCACCAAAATCATTGCTCGAAATGTTCTGAAAGTTCACGTTATTCATCGTTTCAAGTTCTACTTTAAGTTCAAGTTATTTTGTTTGTCGCAATCATAATAATAAACGTAAAATATTAAATTGAGGGAAAAAAATCAGAATACAATTGTTGCGACAAGGTGGCTGCGAAGTGACCGTAAGGTCTTCAAGTCAGCAGCCACCCTATTGTCACGTTAGTGACATAAGCAATTCAATAGCAACTGAACGTACGGTCTCGATACATTAACTGCAAACAAAATAACAAAACAAAATAAACCAAACAAACAAACAGAAAACAGAGCAATTAGCAAAAGGCACATCAAAGCAAAGGCAGGTTAGAAACACTTTCTCGTAAATATCTATATTGAGCAATAGGAGAGAGACGACAAAAAACTTCAATCCGCACGGTGCAGTAAAAAGATTTTGTACTCAATTTTAAACTTTGAAAAGGAATAGTTTCTCAAGTACTCTGGTATAGAGTTCCACAAGTTAGCTCCAATGTACTTTATTGATCTTTGAGTTCTTTGAGTTTTGAATCATGGAATAATTAATTAGTTGTTTAAAGAGAATCTTGTATTGCGTGAGTGTACACGTTTAGTTAGAGTGAAGTAGTTATCGAATTGCAGGGGAAGACGCAATCTATTACGGATATACGCAAATTTAGCTGTTGAAAAAGGTTATAATAATGGTAATGGCAGAATTTTTAAAGCTTTATAAAGAGAAGCAGCAGTTTCATTCCAACTACTTCCACTAACAATTCTAATGGCTTTGTTTTGCAACCTATGTTGTGTAGAAATATAAGTCGGGAATGTATTGCCGCACACAATTAGCTCATAAATGAAGTATGAATGCACTCAAGAATGTTATAGTTGCAATAGAGCATCTTTTGGTAAAATACATTTTAGCTTATACAAAATTCCTATTGAGCGTGCCACTTTAGTTTCAACTATTTTAATATGATCCAAACAGTTTAGTTTGTAGTCAAGATATATACCTAGGTATTTGGATTTGTGGACAGATTTGATTGATCCAGCAGGGCAGGTTATGTTCATGTTAATAGAAGGAGAGTTTAATTTGGGGTTAATTGTAAGTAAATTTGATTTCTTAGCATTTAAAGTCAACTTATTGGCTAATATCCATTCATTAACATTACTTAGTTCGACAGTTAATTAGCTTTCTAAATGGTCTATCAAAGATGACTTAACAAGCAACAAGTGTTGTCAATTGCAAACAAGCGAGGTACACTATTAATACTATTTGTTGAATCAAACGTTCAGCCAGTCAAAAATGTTAACATCGGTATCTGAACATGAGTTTCATTCAAAAATTAATACGATTCGGTCACCGCTTTTGTTTTCGCGTACAAAATAGTTTACTTACCGCTTTGCACTTCATGATAAATTAATGAGGTTGCAAATGCGAGAACCGCTAATAATTTCATTGTTAATTGGTAATGTTTAAACAGCAAATTAGTTAACCTTTGCTCACAAAAACAAAAATATAATTATGATAAGATTCCATTACATCCTTTTCGTAATTTACGGAACATTAGTTTTTCGTATTTCGTTTTTAAAATTCGTAATTGGCTATTCATGTGCGGTATTCGAAGTTTCTTTTTTCTTCGAATAACACATTTTTGTGTAACTGTAACGAATAATAACGAATGGAATGTAGCAATCAGTAGTTTTTATTACCTTAAATTTTTAGTGCAGCGTGATCGACAAAAATTCATGGTCTTTCCAAAAAGATTTATTAATTTCTTGTCCAAGACGATAATATAAACTTGCACAACGTGTTATTTGACATTCTTTTCGAATAAGACACCCCTGATAATTCCGATTACGGGCAAAACAGACTGTGGTTTTAAATTTTTAATGTTTGACGCGCACTGTGTTATGATATTCGTTCTGGCCAACGCTATCGAGCGCTTTTTTGAATCGATTGAATTCAAACTCCACTCATCATAAACATACATAACGATAAAAACATACCGTATTTTCTTTTTTGCAACTTTTTTTACTGATCAAAAACAAAGTATAGTGTCAAAACTGATAAAAATAAAGTTAACGAATGATTTAGAAAATTCAAAATATTTGCGTAAAAATGACGCAGTTATCGAATGTTCGCTATTAGTTATATATATAATTTGAGCATGATAATACCAAATAACGAATAACAAGCAATACCAAATAACGAATAACGAAGAACAAATAACGTAACACAAAATTACGAATAGCGAATATTTGATAGTCGTGGAATTTTTTGTGGTAATTTCCGAAAGGTTACTGCCGGTCATTTGTTATTTTTAGAGCATGTAATGCCATTTTTCGAATAATGAACATTTGAGAAATAACGAGGAGCATGTAATGACCTCCCGGGAAGCAAAATCGATATATACTTAATATAGCCTTAATCAAATCAAATCTAATCTTTCATTATGCTCGCTGTATTTCGCTGAAGCGTGTAACGAGTTGGCCGGGCCCATCTCCGCGTCATTGCCCCTATGGGCAATACAGCTATTTTTGAAGAAATGTTGCAACGATGGCAAGTCGTTGGCAACACTGTGTCCGATTTGACCTGCCCGAAATTTGAATCTCAGACCTCCCGCTCCAGAGACGAACGCGTTACCGCTCGACCGCCATCCTTAATCAATTTAATTGAAATTTGGTTTCCATTGCTTTTTTTGTATTCATGCGATCACTTATGTTGTGAAATTGGTTTCAAAATATTTTGCATAAATTTGATAATTCAACTTAGAAATAAAGCGTATTACCAAAAATTAAAATTAAGATATTTTTCTAGAAGACAGTTTTTTTGTAATTTGATAATTTGAATTTGCAATTAAATAAAAATAGAAAATATTGTGGTCGTTGTGGGAAATAACTCATTCTGCTATCATAACACAGTGTGAGACGCTAACTGTTAGACAATCCGCAAACTTTGTATTGTGATAACGTGATTAAAGAAATACGTCGCACCCGGCTAGAGCTTTCCAATGTTTCTGTGGATTTCGTTGAATTCTTGTCCACTGAATTTGCTGCTTGTTCGAAGCCACCTAGCAGAGATAACTATCGTAAAGCGTGTTATCCAAGGACACAACGAAGTAACCAGGGTGCGGATTGAGTCCGGATGATGTGATCAGTGTCCTCGTAAATACGACACTTATTATCCTTTCGGCCACGCTGCCAAATAATGCTTTCAGAAAAAATGAGGCTGATGCTGATTTTAACTATCTCACTACTCTTAAAACCAAGTTTAGGAAGATTGTTCTTCATGCTCAAAGTGTGGAAAGTTTCACTATTATTCAACTCTATTGTCCTCTTTAGAAATTTGCTTATTTCAATGAGAAGCGATTGTTAATCTTTTTAATTAATTCTGTTTCAAAGCTTTGATTCTCATCTTGGCTTGCAGCTAAAGTTATTAAGTACTTGCGCTGTTTGTGCACGAACCAAAATATTCTGTGGGCAACTTCTTTTTTTGAATTGTTTTATCCATCAACTTCTAACCTCTGCAAAATTAATGCGAATCATAACTTCTCATTTAATCAGAAGTATGTGAACTAAGCTCTCAAAATACGTCATCGAAAACATCATTTCCGCAGATTTTTGCAGTGAGTAGAGAGGACCTGTAAGTGTTTTGCTCTTGCTGTATAGGTTCGATGAACTGTTGCGTTAAAAACCAACATAACGTAAACAAAATACGTAAATGCTGCTCAGCTATCAGAGGTGAAGCCTTAGAGAGCGTCCTTGACCTCTAGGACGACCTTGAGGACACTTTTTGAAGTCCTTGGCCTCAAAGCTTAATTCCTTGGCCTGAAAACCGCAAAGACCTCAAAATGTCTTGCCCTCGACTAGAGGACAGTATTGTTTTTTGATTTGTTAAAATAAATAAATAAAAAAAAATAACCAAACAAAAACTAGCCAAAAGTTTAAGTTCTAGTTCAAATTTGAAATCGCCAATTTTGTTTATTCTTCCTTTAGCAACAAAAGTCTTTTAACAATGTTGCCACTGCGTGTAACTGCGGGGAAAAGAATCAGAATTGGAAGCACATGTTGTCGTTTGAGAATCAGACGGAACTGCTGAAATAACTGGAGAAGTTGGAATACGTCGTGTTCCATCGAGCAAATGAGCAACCTTTAAACAATCAATTGATACTTTCTTCAAACTGTCCTTAATATTTAAAGTGAAAATTTTGCCATTGCCTTATACGACTTCCTAAGAACCCGCATATCTTCGCTGAAGTGCATCTTTAACAAAATCGTTTTGCAACCAACCATGTGAACAAATTTTTAGCTTTTCGTCAACATGATTAAAATAATGAGACAATACGAGTATTGTTGTTGAAGAAGGATGAATAGCGGAAAAAGGCTCAGACAAACTTTGCTCCAAATCACTTTTAATGTACATGGATTTTTGATTGCGTTAACAAACTGTCCAGGTAAATTCACAGCTTGACCAAAAACTAATTCAACTAGAAAGCAATCGATTTCATCTTTAGGAGTGCTTCGAATTGACAAAAGGACTTACGGCAAATTATGATTCCAACGCTGCGGAGCAATCCGCATTCGAAGAGCTCCTTTTAATCTCCAATGCGAATCTTCTACCAAACCATTGGATTGAGGACGATAACTAGTAGTTCGATTACGCTGACATTCTAAATATTGCTAGAATAGAGAAACCAAAGAGACTCGAATTGTGCACCTTGATCTGTTGTGATTACTTAAGGCAGTGCTCCGCAACCTTTTTTAACTTGCGGCACATTTATGCAACTTGCTGAATTCCGCGGCACACCGCAACAAACAATGCCTGTAAAAACACAAAAAATGCCACTAAAAACACAAAAAATGCAAACAAGTATATGTATTTATTATCGTACATCAAGGATTCTTAAGCTTTTTTGTCTTGTTTACCCTTAAAAAATCTTTTTTTACGTTTCTCGGGGTTGTCCCAAATATTCTGCGACACCCCTGAAATGGTCTCGCGACACACCAGTGTGTCGCGACACACTGGTTGCGGAGCACTGACTTAAGGGACTCCAAAATGTGATAAATAACCGTGCATGAAAGCATCAATAATTACAGTTGCATCTTTCATCGAAGTAGCAGTTAAATACCGAGTATACCTAAAATAATTTTTAAAATGATTTCATTGAATAGCAAAATTTTATAAAAAATTATGATTTTAACGAAGTTTTTTGATTTCAGGTAAAATTTTTGTTCTAGTCGAAGAATTCGAAAGAGTTTAAGATATTATTACACAAATACGTGCAATAAAGTCAATATAAAATTAAGATTTAAAGTATGGTTTTTGATTTTTTGAGATGAAAATTTTTATTTAAAAAGACATTCAAGCCAAGTATTTCACTTTCGACCAAAAGGTTCGGATAAGTATAAAATGCATTCTCACCAAAATTGACGTTTCTACACGCCTTCCCGTTTGCAAGATATTGCAATTCAAAATTAGCAACTTTTCTCTTACTTCAAGGTGGCCATTTTGTCAGTATTGCAACAGAAGATTAACTTTTGGAAAGCTGGCCTACATTAATACTAGAAAGTACCTAATTTTACAGTTCTAACCCATTACTTTGTTTAAAAAAAAAAAATTGCTGCAAAACCTTTAATGATGCTTAGGGACATGCTGCAGCTGCTTGAAATTTCGTTTCAAATTGGCAACCCTAGCAAAATTTCTTAAGGAAAAAGCCTTTACAAGGGGAAATCTAACTTGTTATGTCTCAGGAACGGAAGGTAGTAGAAAGCTCAAATTTGGTAAGGTTAGTCTTCAGATCTGTCAAATTTTTTTCAGAAAAAAAGCGATCAAAAACATATGTCCGACCTGAATGCCTTTTTAAGACAAAGAAATCTCATGGTTGTGAACATTTTTGGAAGAAAGTGTTAAAATCTTAAAACGGTCTGTTCTGTGCTTATGCAATTAGACACCAAACCATTTATTTTAATCATTTTATGCATTTTTGTTTGATTAAATTATTAGCTTTTGCAGTTCTGCAACTTAAATAAAAATGTTTTGATTGACATCGTCAAATCAGCGCCAAAGTCAAATTACTCCTTAATTATTCTTTGGTAAAAATAAGCTGTTAATTGCCGCATCTACAGTACTCTGACCGCCCTTTGTGAATCTTTGCCTTTGTTGTTGTGTTAGAGCATTGTTAAAACCATAAAAAAAAATAATCTGCCCTACATTTCAACTCGTGACTAAAGACCCAATTTCAATCTAATCTTTGTGCATTAGTTTGATTAATTATTGGTTTTTCGCAATCTTGCGACTTAAATCGAAAAAATCATTTGTCATCGTCTAATCAGCGCTTTGAAAAATGGATGGAAGCAAACAAGTTGACGATCAATCACACAAAATCTGAATATATATATGATTATAACAAATAAAAAATTAAAGCATAAGTTTGAAATCAAAATCAACAATATATGCTTGACAGAGGCTGACTCTGTCAAATATCTGGGTGTGCTTATAGACAAAAATTTAACCTGGAAACCACACATAGCAGCTATTAGTACCAAAATTGCTAGGGGTTCTTGGGCTCTGACAAGATTAAAAAGATATGTTAACCAAAAAACACTCCTAACAGTATATCATAGCATGATATTTCCGTATTTACAAAATTGCATCACTAAATGGGGCTCTTGTTCCGGCAGTAATTTGACTCCTTTGGTGTCATTACAACAACGGATTATTCGCATTGTCAGTGGTGCTGATTATCGGGCTCACTCAAAACCACTTTTTCTCCAATTACGAGTACTAAACTTGTAAGATACTGTATGTTTTTTGTTGAAGTTGCCATATATATGCACTGTCTGTCATTAAATCAAGATAAGTTTTCCCAGCAGTCTTCGTATTCACAAGTCTCATCACTTCTTAACCATAACACAAAGTACAGCTCCAAATCGAATTATTACGTAAAGCTCACCAACTTAGAAATAGGTAAATGGAACCAGTAGCGTACGCAGGATTTTCGAAAGGGAGGCAGAAAATTCAGAAAATCTGAGAATAATGAAGACCAGAATTAAAATTTTCCAGCCCAAAACCACGTCCGTTTTCCTGCCCAAACTTAGGTGATGACCAAAAAAAGTCTTCACTTAAACTTAGTCCGGTTTTTGGCCAAAAAAAACGTCTTCGTCCACCATTTCTGTGCTCAAACCTTCTGCCCAAGTTACAAAGGGGGGGGGGCATCTCATGATTTTGTATACTATTCTATGCTAATTATACTATCCTGGCGACCCAAAGGGGGGCCATGGCCCAGTGGCCCCCCCCTAAATACGCCCCTCATGCACATACTTGGACCAAAAATCTGGAGCCAAGTACCGTATGAATTAAAACAAGCTTCAACCAACTTATTTGCAAAGAAACTAAAAAATCACATGCTGTCGAAATATTTAAATGATACTGATATCTAGTAATTAACAAAGCCTTCAGTTACAATAAAATGAAGTAAAATTGTTATGCTTAGGATTATGTAATGGTCAACTTAGTATGATATGTGTTTGTAATTTTTTTCCTATGGTTCTTCTGCACTAAAACCCTATTTTGATTCTACGCGCTTTTTGCTGTAAAATTTTTCCAACATTAATGCTGACATTTTGTGTAAAATTTGCCCAAAGAAATCCGAATTTCAGGTTAAATTTTTGGCTGAAGGGACTGGGCAATTAAATTCTTCAACTTGCCTTAACTTTGTATATATCTTCATGTGCGTTGTTTTTACTATTTACTTTTGTTTAATATGAGCTTCGAGGGGGCAACTGACTCGAAGACCGTATGGTCATTTTCGCTGTCTCCTGGTTTGGTTTTTGTGCTTTTCTAGTTTTCCTCCTTTTTGTGCATGCATATAGCTTAGTGCTATTCAAAATGTGTTGTGGTATTAGCGTCGAACTATTCCGAATCAAAGTTGATTTGATTTGATTTTGTCGAAAAACAAGCTGCTAATCAGCGTATCGACTAGGGCTGTCTTTTAAGAACCGTTACCTTTGTGTTAGAAGATCTGCATTATCTGTTTTTAATTTCCGGTTTTGGATGCTAGAATGAGGCGATCTACCAAATCCTATCACTGCTCTGCAACTATTTAGTTGTGCTTGAACCCTTGGGAACCAGCATTGAGTTCAGGGTTGGATCCATTCATTTTGTTCTTAATTTTTAAATTCAAATTCGAATTCATTGACTTTGCAAAAACTAAATTCAAATTCAAATTCATTGACGTTACAAAAGTTGAATTCAAATTCATCAATAACTCGTGAGTGGATTCTAATTCAAAATTCAAATTCAATCCAACCTTACTTGCGGCATAAAGACTAAAAAACTTATTATGGATTATTGATGATGATTATTGATAACGAATTGTGATGCAATAATAATAATAATAATAATTATTGTGCGCTAATAATCGTGTTGATCCTTAAATGAAAACTTTATATAGCAATGTTCCCAAGTTACTTTAATTGTATTTTTTGTAGCACCTGACAAAAAGAACGTATCAGGCCCGATTTGAACCAGAAATTTCGTCAACTTTCGGCCGGAGCACGACCCGAGAAGCCCGGCCCAACTTACACCTCTACAATACTATATACATGAAGAAAATATAATTCAATTATAGTAATTTAAATATGTATGCTACGTAAAATGTTTCAGTAACACGCTAGCTTTTTTATGTTTAAGAGCTTCCATTACTACGGGCTAGCTTTCTTCTTCTGTTTTGCATTGCAATTTGCGACGTCTTCTGCGCAGTGATTAAAAAATCCAGGACTAATACATAATGCAAAATTTTGTTTATTCAAGGGCTCGCCCGCTGCCAGTTGTCTTTTGCTTGTATTGCGACATTTCGCACCAGCAGTTTTCGCACCAAAGATTCAATTTCAAAGAGGATTTCGCAGTTTGCACCTGGCTAATTGAAGTCTCGCAGTCGCATATGTATTTTAGTGTATCATACTAAGTGCGCGATAAACTGACAACTAAAGTTGATTGAATCTTGAGTGACAATTAGTTATGTTCTGATTTGACTCTGAGTCTTTTGACCAGTTTATAAATCGCTACTTTCACATTATAAGTTTTGATTTGAAAAAATCAAATTCATCGAATGTTTAATTAAATTTAAATTCAAATTCATTGACTTTGCAAAAACTGAATTCAAATTCAAAATCATCTTTACAAAAGTCGAATTCAAATTTAAATTTATCAATAACCCGTGAGCGGATTCAAATTCAAAATTCGAAATCAATCCAACCCTAGAAGTGACCAGTAAGGATTTCAGTGAACAGGGTCATTTTTCAATGGAACGAGATTAGCTGCTTAGCTTGGGAAAATTGCGTTTTGCGATCCCCTTTCCTTTGGGTTTAAGTATTGACTGTGGGGGAACGGTCATACAACGTAGAAGAAAGGCCCTGAATTGGTCTTCCAATCGATTTTAGAGACTACTTCGCTTCCTGAATTTTTATTCTTTGATTATAATAATAAACTTCATCAAAAAAAACATTAAATCAAGTGTGCACCTAGTCCAAGGAGAGAGGGATTGGGGGAGTTTGGCGTAGCTCTCCTACACGTTATTGACTTACGCTATAAAACTCCGCATCGCTGCTCAGCAGAAAACACAAAACGGTTCTGATTGGCAAGTCGTAGCTGATCTTCAATTTAGGAATTCAGCAATTAACGAAAAACTGTTTGGCATATCAAAACAAACATCTATTACATTATTTGTTTTTCGAGCCTTGATAGGTCGCCGGCTGCCCACCCTTGGTTTTTATTTTCCGGTCTTCTGGATGCTAAGAAGAAGGCAGTCTATCACGTGCTCCGTCCTTTTACGTAAGTAAATGTGCTTTGAGCTTTTGAACTAGTAGTGAGTAGCAACAATATAAAGACATTTGTCCTAAGTGAAAACTGAAAAGTGTTGAAAGCTTGAGATTGTTTAAGGTGCTCTAACTTGAGTTAATTGGGTTTTGCAATCCCTCCTTTGATTTTGCGTAGTTGACTGCAAGGGGACAGGCGGATGACGTTGAAGCAAGGTCCTGAGACTCCAGAAATAGATTTTGCAAGGTTGATTAAAGACTTGCGCAATATGCATTTTTTGTTCATTTGCTAAGCCAAAACATATGTGACGGCATCCAAAATACTAATTCAAATTGAAGTGTGCATCGAATCCAAACGAGAGAGAGAGAGAGAAAATGAGACAGTTTATTATGTCAATTATAGTTCATATAATAAACGAAAACAATAGTACACAAACAATACATGTTCGCCATGGCAGTGAACATCAAAAAACCGGTAAGTTATCAAGTCAAACTGCTCCCTGACAGGAATGCAGCCTACTGTTATAAAACAAGATACAGTAGAATTCGGTTATAACGGCTTCGGCTATAACGTAAATTCGCCTATAACGTTACATTTTTCTTGGTCCCGGCAAAATTCCTATCTTTTGTGTACATTTCAGTTCGTCTATAGCGGCATCGCCTATAACGTAAATTTGGCTGTAACGGCACCCTTTTTCCATCCCCCAGACAATTTTCTTTGCCTATAACGGCACTGTAGGCCATTATCTTTGCCACAAACTGCCAAACTTTATTGTGGGTGTTAATTCTGTGCGTTATTGTTTTTCTTTCCGACTGCGCGATGGCTGGACTTCGTTTTTATGACGCAAGGCCTGGTTGAAAACACTTTATGGCGCAAACTATTTCACACCTCGCACGTCTACATCGGATCTACATCGGATTTTGTGCAAGGTTTTGATTTCTGCACGAGTTTTGCTTAACCTGATTTCTTGTCTTTCATTACAATGTGAACCTAGCGTCATAATAAGCCTTTATGTTGAACAAACAAGTAGTTTTAGGACGGTTTGTGGCAGTTTGGCTATAACGTAAATTCGGCTATAACGGCAGGTTTTAAAAATCCCCCAGAGGTGCCGTTATAAGCAAATTCTACTGTATAAGGCAAAAGAAAACAATAGAAAGCAAGAGCAGTAATTATTATCGCAAAAAAATATTTTAAAAGTTACACCTGTGTGGTATTTAAAATATCCAAAATGCTATTAACAGTGGAAGTTAATAACAATTTAGAAGATTTTTTGAATTTTTTTTTTTTTGTAGGAAATCCAGTGCATGCTTTTATAGTTGCTGTTCACAACGTATTTTATAATTTTATTAGTTTGTTCCCTCTATGTGGTTGGTTTTTGCAAAAGTCCTCATTAGCAGAAGATAGAAATTAAGTGGCGGGTTCTTTGATTCTAAGTTTTTGGACGTGAATAGAGTCAATATTTATGAAGGAGTTCTAAAATATAATTCTGGAAATTTACCATAACGTAAATACATAGGCGTAGACAAGATTTTTGATTGGGTAGTAGCCCAAACCACAAATCACATGCAATGAAGTCATCTGAAATTTTCGAAAGAGGAATTTTTTGTGAGGCAAAGATATCATAGAATAGAAGATTAGAAGCAGTGGCCTGTGTTTGGCACTTAAACCACGATTTTGCTAAAGAGAGAGCTTAGACCAAAAGTTTAAAAGTGGAAATGTCTAGACGCTTTGAGTAAACTAGTGTAACTCAAACGTATGACAGCCGGGGGTCTGAGGGCGAAGCCCGCAGCCGCTGTAGGCTATGGGGGTCTGGGGGCTTTGCCCGCAGTCGTTGGACGATTTTTTGTGTTTTTTCGGATAAAAAAGATATTTTATGCCATTGGATCACATTTTACACGTGTTCAAAGCCATTTTAAAGAACCAGACTTTTAACATCTGAAAGCCAATTAAAAAATTAAATTGTTCAATCCTCCTTTTACTTGCAATTTAAGTTCAGCACAAGTGTAAGATCTTGCATTTTGGTGCTAAACATTGTAAGTGATTTGGCCCAGGTAGGGAGAAGTAAGGTACATTGCCTCCTGCAATATTTTAGCAGTAAATAATAATCCACTCGAAGATTTTCTTTAGAGATTTTTGTATTGTCATGAAAATAAGCAGTTATAGGAGTGCATGTACGGCCAGGGGCCCAGGCTCCTTCAATTTAAACACTATAATTTGTTCAATGAGCATTTCCCCTAGCTATTTTTTTCTCAAACGTATTTTTTCGCGTAAAAACTGGCTAGGAGGAGCAAAATTGTATTGAAAAGTGGTATGATAGTTGGCGTTAGACCTACTAACCAACATGTTGTTGTTCGGGCCGGATTTGCATTGCGTGGGGTCTCTTGGTACTTTGGGAATTTTCGCTACATCTTCCTGTCAAATATAGATGAAGACCAAATAAATGTCTTACCATTTGAGCTCGGGACTTCTTGGCATTGTGCCATATGGTAAATCCATCCCTGGTTTTTGCATTATGCTCATACAAAAGCGTTAGATGAGAGTCTGAGGTTGCAACTTTTAGGACAAACACCCTTAATTTCGCCCGGGTTATGCATTTAAATTGGTTGCCAAAAATTGAATTGAGGGGTCCGGGCCCCCAGATCGTCATTATTATTGTTAGTTACTGTTATACACGTGTACTGTTGTACACGAAGATACTAAAAGAAACTGAAACTGAAGAAACAATAGACTTTTTCAATTCAATTCAATTGGGGGGGGAGCTTAAACTGTGGTCTTTCCCTCTGGCTACGCCTACGTGTTAATGATTCGTAAATTTTTTCTGTTCAATTTCGTATATATATTATCAGTTTTCAAAACTTGTAAGTGTAATACGAGTGGTGGCCAAAACGTAACTTCGCTTCTTGTTTGAAGCACAACAATGAATGACGTAATTATTTTATGTAACTGCTAATAAGCTAAAGGTCTGAGTTAACGGTCATAAGGTTTAGAGTTTGAAACTAACATAAAGCTTTAACAGTAAGGTGTACTGTACAGTTTTGTAACTGGGGTTTATATGCCACATAACAAAATTTTCCTTTACACTTTATTTAATTTTACGCGTAGACTCACAGGGGCGTCGCCAGCTAAGCAAGATCAGGGGGGGAAAGCTGAAAACCGGGGGGGCAAAGTTTTGACGGTAAATCATTGCAGTGTTTTAAAAGTTATCTAGATTGTTTGTGTGGTGGGGTTGTAAATTTCGTTTCGCCTTTGAGTAATACAGCTATTCGGCGTTGATTAAGTTCATAGAACCATTTTTCAGCTTTATATTACAAACTAATTACTTAGGTTGCAATGAAACGATTACTAAACCGTATATTTATTTAATGCCTTTCTGACGTGCATGATTGTCTTCGTCTTTTACATAAGAACAGCATGGGATCATATTGGTTTTTATACCACATTGTTTAAAGCAAGACACAAACTTGCAACAAAAATTTTAGGCATATTCTATGGCTATCGCGTCGGTAAACATATAGAATTAATCTAAATAATAAGAAAAGTTAAAAACTGCGCATGAAAAACTATCTTGAATGATTTTTGAATAAATGCAGAAAGCAGACTGTCTCTGACATATTGAAACATTGGCAAAGCCGCTAACTCAACAATTGCTGAAAAAATAACGTAAATCTTTTCATTTAACTAAACATTATTACAGCTGGCATAAAGGATAGAACGACTGACGACAGGAAACTCCAGAAAAAATATGAGCAAAATTTAATATCAGTACCTCTTTGATGATTACTGTAGCTAGAAAATATACAATTGTGTATTACAAGCCAAAGTAGAAAAATGAACAGTTTAGCATTTATACTTGAATGCCTATTCTATTTTTGCATTACCTATAACTTCATTAAGACAGGAAAGTGCCGATCCAGGAGGTGACATCCCCCAAAAGAATTTTTGCTGCATCCCTCTCAATAGTTCGCATCGGTATGGTGTGTAACTTTGGTGTTACAACTTGCAACGTTACTAAACGATGAAGTTTATCCTCGAAAAAACGTAGAAAAAGCTAAAGATTCCGGACCCCGCTGGGGAGATCACTGCGCCCTCCCCCCAGACCTCCTAGCTGCCTTTAAGGCTGTCTCACCATAACTTTTGTGTTTAAAAATTCTTAATTGCCACCAGCACTCCTTCCAAACCTTAGTAAACGTTTCTGCGGACTTCCTTGCTGATATTGGCGAAAATAAGCGTTGAACTTTGCTCCGAAAATCTCCAGTTTGAGTATCATTCCTCCTCCCAATGTCCAAAATATCAAAAAATAGACAAACTCCTTAAATCATCCCCCAATGGTCAATATGGATCGGCACCATTGATTACTGTATCGGTAATGCACCAGGACTGTATTACTGTTCTAAAAAAATCATCACAAATAGCAGCACCAAAGAGCCAAAACGGTACTATAAGCTACTAAAGTTGACTCAAAATCTCAAATATCAATAGTGTTACTAGTGCCGAGAACAATGCTTAGTTTGTTTTGCTACCGGTACTAATCGATCTAGTTAAATAAACTATATGGTAATGGACACTTTTTGCAAATCTGAAAGTCAGAAAATTCCCGTAGTCTAGTTATCAAAGAATTGGTCAATGGATTCCGATTTGGGGGAGGAAAGCAGTCTGTTTCTCTGTTAGCTCAGAGTTTCTGCAGATCGATTACTCATACTGCTGAACAAGATCCCAATCAAAATACGGTATGGTTTGAGTTGCTAAGCTAAGGCCTTCCACTTCCAGACATGGGCTTGTCAACTCAACTCAATTTTTCTAAGTTTGCTTACTCGTAGCCTATGTTTGCTACATAGCCTAGAAGTGCAACTGACCGATCGAATTCTTATCTTTTTTTCCGGAGGCATTTGGCGATAGCCTATTTTCCTTTCTGTAACTATTGATTGCACGGTACATTGCAGATGGTTTGTACTATGCGTATACCACTGATCACCAACTTACAGCCTACACCAACTTACTGTACATTAAATTTAACAGTCACATCACCTGACTTGTAATAAGGCCTCGCCTATAAGTGCTGCTGTATATGACATCATAATCGATGATGCCACGCCTACTACACTGTACACACAAACTGTTGGTAGCTGTATTATTATTACACCGTACTGAATTGATTTGTTGTTGTTGAACCTGACCCAAGACACGAGATTGTGCTGCGTACCGTACCTTAGATTGTAATATACATGTCAGGATACTTAGTTGCATGAAGGAAACAAAGAATCAGCCAAACAATATATTTAACTAACGTATATTATCAAAAACTATCACTAAAATCGTTTTCGGCCAGTGGCCATCTTCAGCTTATTCAAATACAAATCAATCAAATAGAATCGATGTCAGGATAGGGGATGGAACAGTTAAAATTACCACTATTTTAACTGTGATGACGATGCTCACTTCTAAGAAAAAATACAGTGGGAGGGCAAGAAATAAATCGGGGGGCAAAAATAAAAATCTGGGGGTCAATGCCCCCTATGCCCCCCCCCCCCCCCCGCTGGCGACGCGCTTGCGTAGACATTTTAAACATATTTTGTCAGCTGCTGTTCTTTATACAACAATACCAAATTGTATTCTTCTGTATACTGTACAAGTCTATGATAAAATACGCAAAGAGTTTCTTTGTTAGCATAATTGCGATTAGTAATCATGAAACAATAGGCATAGATTAATGACCATCATAACCAATTTACATAATCTTAGTTAACGTACCATACGAGAAGCTAGTCGTTCAAAACTTATGCAGGGAGCCACACTCAAGCGTAATGGTACGTCGCTTTCGTAAGTGAAAAAGCTGCCACGTAATTGCTATACCTCAGGCTTGCATCGCTGCCCCAACCCTAACTGTAATGCAAGGTTTGCAAGCAAAAAAAATATTGCTTCGTGCCTTTCCTTTTCAGCTCCTGCATACTGCGTCTATACTCCGTATACTTCCATTCCATGCGTTCGTATCAGTAGAAGCTAGTCATGCAAAAGTCACGTAGAGAGCCACATTTAAGCGTAACCCTATATTCCTTTTTTTCATACATTTGGGTTAAATACGACGTTTTGCAACTGCATTGTTGCGAGCTGCATAGTGTAGTGGTTAATGCTTTCGTCTTCCAACCATCGCATGCGGGTTCGATTCGTGCTTGGGTTACAAAAGCGTGGAATGGAAGTATACAGAGTATAGACGCAGTACGCAGGAGCTGAAAAGGAAATGCACGAAGCAATATTTTTTTTGCTTGCAAACCTTGTATTACAGTTAGGGTTGGGGTAGCGATGATAGCCTGAGGGATAGCAATTACGTGGCAGCAGCTTTTTCACTTACGAAAGTGACGTACCATTAAGCTTTAGTGCGGCTCCCTGCATAAGTTTTGAATGACCAGCTTCTCTTGTTCGTAACCCAAGTGCGAATCGAACTCAGGTGCGATGGTTGGAAGGCGAACGCGTTAACCACTAGACTACGCAGCTTGCAGCAATGCAGTAGCAAACTGTCGTATTTAATCCAAATGTAGTAGAAAAAGGCAATGAAAGGTTACGCTTAAATGCGGCTGCCTACGTGACTTTTGCATGACTAGCTTCTACTACGTACCATAATTGGAAGGGATTTGGGGGAACTTGGCATAGCTCTTCTACACGTTACGCGTACATTCTAGTTCTCAGGCTTTACCACGCCGCCTTGCGTTAAACAAAAATCAATGCTGGTTTACAATTGTAGCAGAACTGCCTTCAAAAATTCGCCATTCGAAACAGAAAGTTGACAACCAAAGTAAGGTTTTAGAAAAACTTTGTTAAAAAAGTGGAAAATATGAAAAAGACGTCGCTTTTACGAGAAAGCGTTCAGGTCAGAGAAATAATCATACAGTTTCAATATAATTTTGACAAAAATATTTTTAATGAATGCAAGAAAATTTATCAAAAGTTTCAGCACAATTTTTGTAAAAAAAATTTTTTTTTTTATGCAGAAAAAACTCGCTTCTTACATTAAAATTACCAATCAAGACTAAGGCCGGAATCACACGATCAACTTTTTTGCACAATTTTCTTGCACCAATCAGGTGAAAGGTCGCGCAAGTTCATGACTCACTATTGCGGGCACCTGTCGGCAATTTTATTGCACAGCCGTGTGAGAATGAAAATCAGTGTCTAGAAAGTCTTTCTGAGTTCTTGCGGGGAAATAGAACCGAGCTCTATTTTGCCAGCAAGTTTTCTAAAACCCGCCGTTCTCAAAGAAGAAAACTAAGATTTTAGGCGTGACTTTGAAAATATTGAGCTGCAAAATGCAAAAAAATACTGCCGAAGTCAATGCAAAAGACGAATCCGTCACAATTATCAAGCAAAAATGTTATAAGAAATTTTACCGCTTTTGATTTATCGACAATGACCTATTATAACTAGGGCCTGCAAAAGTCAATAAAGTCAATTTTTTTTCGGGCTTTATTATACCATCAAACGTATACCAAGATTGGTTTCGGGTGCTCTCGAACCAGTTTAGGTAGATTTTATAGGTCAAAATAAAGTCAAAATTGTATATGTGATCAAAAAGTCTTTTTCCAAAGCAAACAAAAGTTTTTTTTCATTTTTCTGGATATTTGAGAACCAATGAAACGTTATGAGCAATTTTATACATGTTTGAATGAAGTTTTGCTACTCAAACTTCTGCAAATAGTTGCAATAAGTATTCAAAGTGTGATCTGGTTTTAATCAAGCTGAAGTAAATTTCTTTCTGATCAGAAAAAAGTTTCCAGCCCAGCATTCGCTAGTGCCGAATTTGTATTGATTTTAATATTTTTTTTGGTTAAAATTTGACATTTCCACAGGCAAAAGAGCCTGTTGCATTTTTAAGCAGTTAAGATAAATTTCAGTAGGTAATTTTCAGCTGTTTTTGATTTTGCAAGAAACCAAACAAAAACGCTCTTTTTCTTGTTTGAAAATAATAAGGTTACAAGTTACCCTGACATCCAATTGCTGACCCCTCTGAAACCAGAAGGCCCGAAAAGAATATACGTGGTTTAATATTACTTGATCAATCATTCAAGCAATGTTATGCGAATTTACTGGTGATAGATAACAAAGCATAAAAAAAGCTACGATCGACGCTAAAGAGTTCCGCACAAGCAATGTTATTTTGACATTTTCTATTTATCAATTTCATTTCTTGCAGGTCGAAAAAATTTGCGCAATTTGCGGCAGAACTTTAGTAGCTATTTACTACTATAACTCCAGCTTTTCGCTTTTGTGAGCATTTTTGTATCATTTCGGCAAATGAGAAATAATAATGAATCGTCAAAGCGCATAGTATTACTATCGCGGCGGCAAATTTCAAAGAAATTCCTTAAATATTGCGTAAATGCTTTTACAGCAAAAAAAGAAATACGTGTGATAGCTTCTGCAATTTGTTTGCTGAAAAACCCAGACGCTTCAGTCTGGCAAGAAGCTGAGCAAGAAAATTGCGTCTAGAAGTGATAGCTCAAAAAACATTGATTCAAAAAAATTGTGCAAAAAGCTTGATCGTGTGATTCCGGCCTAAGTAAGAATAGTATGTTAGCTTTTGGATTGTAAAAATAACGATAACAATTAACTTTTTTGATTTTGCTTATTTTCTAAAGATTGAAATATTTTGAAACTTTCAGAACGATCGAAATGTATGATTTTCAACCTATGCAGGAGCTGAAAAGGAAAGGCACAAAGATAGGCTTTGTTTTTATACGTAATCAAGAAAAAATACTAGGTGATTGATCGATCTATCCATCTGAGAGATTTTTTCAGTATTGTATTTTCTTAGTACTTATCTGTGGAGTCAAATTTACCATGTGGAAAAATGGCATTGTGCCTGAGGCAATATTGCGGCCTCTGGGCGGAGAAAACTTTTTGAGGTAGTTTTCGCTCTATTTGGACGTATTTATTATCACAGTAATATTTTATTCATTTAATTTGCACCAACGTAAAATTTTAATCGAATAAGCAATAATTAAGTCAGAAGTAACATTACAATTGCAACCAATTCCATAGAAAAACAATATTTTATTGGTATAAATAGAAGCAGCGAAACGAACAACGCCATAGCATGCATCAAGTCAAGGTACTGTAGTATGGAAGGAGTTATCACTTTATGCATGGCTGCTACACCTCAAAGAAAACGAAAAAAAAAAACAACAACTCAATTTGCGATATTTACAGAGGAAAAGAAAGAAGTATTCACATCGTGCACAAAACTATTCAAGGCATCTCAAACCATCACAAAGCACGATCAATAGCAAATCACAAAAAATCACAAAGTACAAAGTATCGCATACCAGAAAAACGACCCAACGCTATCAAAGGTGTGCAAAAATAGTACATGACAATCGTAGTCAAAGTTCGGATCGTTCCATGAAACAACACACATTTACTATCACCTTTGATAGCGTTGGGTCGTTTTTCTGGTATGCGATACTTTGTACTTTGCGATATTTTATTCTTGTCGGGTGTGTAATTAAGGGAATGCACCTAAGCTATAAGTTAAATTCATGAAATCTTTAATATTGATATCAGAGTTACTTTTCAACAAATCTGCGTTGAAGTCTCCTCCGATATAATACATCAATTTTCTACTATTCAATTTTTCAATGGTTGATTCAAAACTCTTGCAAAACTCTGATAATTTCTGTTATGCGATACTTTGTATACTTCTGTTATGCGATACTTTTTACTTTGTGATATGTACTTTGTGATATTTTGTTATACTTTGTACTTTGATTCTATTTGAATAAGGAATAAGCGGTAGGCCTAGTGGTAGGAATAGTGATAGTTGGTGGTAGAATCTTTTTAACTTTTGGTTCAAGCCTTCCCCCTCTTTGGTCAAATCCAACTTTTTCTTGAATATTTTATTGCAGTGAAGCCAGATGGTGTTCAGCAGGGTTTAGTTGGCAAAATAATTTGCCGTTTTGAGGAGAAAGGTTTTAGGCTTTGTGCCATGAAAATGACGACTGCCAGTGAAGATTTGCTAGAAATGCACTTTGCAGATCTCAGTTCAAAACCATTTTTCCCAAACTTGTTGAATTTATGTTGTATGGGCCAGTTGTGGCAATGGTTTGGGAAGGAAAAGGAGCAGTTAAAACTGATCGTAAAATGCTTGGAGAGACTAATTCTGCTGATTCTCTTCCTGGAACAATTCGTGGAGATATTTGTATTGACATTGGAAGAAACATATGTCATGGATCTGACTCTGTGGAAACAGCAAAGAAAGAAATAGCTTTGTGGTTTAAAGAAGGTGAACTTAACAATTATTGCTGTGCTAACAATTCTTGGGTGTATGAATAAGAAGGCTACTTCAACCTGACACTCAGCACTCTTTTGGTGTTTTGTGACTACATAGCAGGATCTCACATTTGTAGTTTTTGTATTTTTGTGTACTTAGCAGGATCTGACTTTTTTTTTTCTGTATCTTTCTGTACGGTATAAATTTATAATTACCAGTATATTGAAAGATACTTTTCACCTGTTTTCATTTTAAATTCAAAACAACTTTTTCTGCGTATTTTGTGGCTGATTCTAAATTTACTATTTTGTCTAACTAGAGTAGAATCTTTCATTGGTTTGACTGCTTGATAATGCCAGTTAAATGTCCATGTGAAATATGTTTAAGACCTTGTAAAAGGAACCAGTGTGCTATTCAGTGTGATATGTATGATGGATGGATTTACCTCAAATGCACAGTCATTACTCATTAGTCCCCTTAAATTTCACATTCTTTGTTCTTCTACTGAACCATACCTCTGCCAAAATTGTTACAGTGAATCGTTTCCTTTTCAAACCCTAGATGATAAGCAATTTGTGGCGTGTCAAAAGGGAGCGCGCTCCGATTGCGGTTAACCGGCTCGGTTGTACAACCTATGAGCTGCTATGATCTGTTGACTTATAAAGCTATCGGTTCCAATTATCTTTCATTTGTGGTTACTTCCATGCTAGTTTTCTACATCGCCACTGGATGAAGCAGGAACTGCGACACACTTCCCCCTTTCTGAAAGCAGTGGTAGGAAGAGGCCTGCTAACGTCGTCTCGAGCGCCGACCATCCAATCACGTCGGGGTCACCAGTGTGGCGTGTCAAAAGGGAGCGCGCTCCGATTGCGGTTAACCGGCTCGGTTGTACAACCTCGAGTGAGCTATGATCTGTTGAGTTATAAAGCTATCGGTTCCAATTATCTTTCATTTGTGGTTACTTCCATGCTAGTTTTCCGCATCGCCACTGGATGAAGCAGGAACTGCGACAAATTGTTGAATGAAATGAGAAATGATGACGAACTAAACTTTGATATTAATCACACAAATAATTCGTTTTTCCCAGCTAAATGCTTACAGGCAGACAACAAGATAAAAAGCTTACTAAATGATTTAAATTCTGGTTTGGTTGACTCAAAATACTGCTCACAGGCCGAAGCCAATATTATTAACAAAAAGTGTAAATTTTCTTTGCTTTGCGTGAATATAAGAAGCTTAAATGCAAATTTTGATAAATTGAATGAACGTTTAACAAATTATGATATCTTACCTGATATCATTGCTATAAGTGAAACCAAACTTAAATTGTTACAGGTATACAATGCAAAGTTAAGTGGGTACCATTTTTACCACAAAGGCACAACTACAAGATGGGGAGGAGTAGGATTTTTTATTAAGGAGTCTTTATCAATTTCAATTTGCAAGGAGTTTGATTTAAACATTCCTAACTGTGAAGATATGTGGATTCAACTAGATTTGGGGAATAACAAAAAATGTATAGTGGGAGTAATTTACAGACACCCTGAACAGAAATTATCAGAGTTTTGAATCAACCATTGAAAAATTGAATAGTAGAAAATTGATGTATTATATCGGAGGAGACTTCAACGTAGATTTGTTGAAAAGTAACTCTGATATCAATATTAAAGATTTCATGAATTTAACTTATAGCTTAGGCTGCGTTCCCTTAATTACACACCCGACAAGAATAACTGCTACAAGCTCAACTGTTTTAGATCATGTTTATACAAACAATGTAGTGGGTGAAGACAAAAGTTTTATTCTGGTGGAAGATGTAAGTGATCACCTGCCAGTAATGGTATGTTCTAATTTAAGCCTGCCCAAGAGTGAAATATCAACTGTCACCCTAATTCGTGATACAAAAAATTTTGAAGTAGAAAAATTTTTAGACAAATTAACTGAAGGAATGGAGCTATTAGGTGATATCAAAGAGGAATACATTGACAACTACACTGAAAAGTTTATTGACATTTTTCATAAGACATTAAACATACATGCAATATTACGAAAACAAAGCAGAAAGGAAACAAAACTAAAAAACAAACCATGGTTATCCAAAGGAATCCTTGTATCAATCGAGGAAAAAATTTATTGTACAAAAGAGCCCTTAAATTAAATGACAGTAATACATGGGCACAATACAAAGTCTATAGAAATAAACTGACTCATATTAAGGAATATGCAAAACGACTTTACATTAAAAATTTAGTGAATGATAATAAGCATGACACCTCGTCGCTTTGGAAAATTATAAATAAAATTATTCACTTGAAAAATGTGAAGAAAAATAGCATTCCTAATAAAATGTATGCTTCCAAAAGTGAAAGTGCACAAGGTCCACAGGCCATCAGTAACTTGTTCAATAAATATTTCATAGAGATAGGAGTTAACCTTGCATTTACAATCGAAACACCAGTTATAATTGATGGCAAATTTAATGCCACATCTTTGATTCAGAGTAGTTGCAATTCGTTTTTTCTAGAACCAATAGTTGAAGAAGAAGTAGTAAATTACATCAGAGCTATGAATCCATCAAAAAGTACAGGAAGACATGGAATTCCTGCAAAGTGTATAAAAATGTCAGGGTCTGTTGTAGCTCCAGTTCTAACTAACATTTTTAATGCATGCATATCAACAGGATATTTTCCAAAAGTGTTAAAAACCGCTGAAGTTGTTCCAATTTTCAAAAAAGGCGAAAGAGAGTTATGCAGTAATTTTCGCTTTATTTCTGTTTTAAATCCTTTTGCCAAACTATTTGAAAAGTGTCTGCTTGATCAACTAAACAATTATTTTGTGAGCAATAATTTGATTAGTCCAAACCAGTATGGTTTTAAGAAAAATTGCTCAACAAATGAAGCCGTTTTAGATATTTACAATAAGCTACTTGACAATATGGATAAAAAGCTCATTACATGTTCTATTTTCTTAGATTTAAGAAAAGCATATGATACCATCAATCACACAATACTAATCAAGAAACTAGAAAAGTATGGAATTAGAGAATTACCTTTACAGTTACTAGCAAGTTACCTGACTGACCGTCAACAGTATACAATTGTAAATCAATATAAATCCAAGTCAAGAGATGTTATTTGCGGTATTCCTCAGGGCTCAACTCTAGGTCCGTTGTTATTTAATATTTATATCAATGATCTTCCACTTGCCTCAAATTCCACAATTCATCTTTTTGCAGATGATACAAACCTTACTCTCTCCCATTCTAATGTGTCAACACTGCAACAAAATATTAATGATGAATTAGTCAATGTAAGCAATTGGCTCAAGGTGAATAAATTATCAATTAACTTTAATAAAACTGAGTTTATGGTAGTGACAACAAAACAAAATAAACCTGAACTCAAAGTATCAATAGATAATAATCCAATCAAGCAATCACATCACATAAAGTATCTAGGTGTTCTCATAGACGACAATCTAAACTGGAAACAACAAATCAAGGAACAATGTTCAAAGGTAGCAAGGGGATCTTGGGCCCTTAATCAATTAAAACACTTTGTAGATGAGCAAACCTTAAGATCTGTTTACCACTGCCTCATATACTCTCATCTACAATACTGCATTAGTAGTTGGGGGACTGCTTCAAAATCAACATTAGCACCTCTCTTTATTCTGCAAAAAAGAAGCATCAAATTGTTAACTGGAAGTGGATATCGTGAGCATACTAATCCTTTGTTCTATCGAGCTAAATGCTTAAAACTCAAGGATATTTACTCTCTGGAAACTGCAAAGCTAATGTACAAAATTCACAATAATGTATTATCTTTTGCAAATTCAGATAAGTTTAACCTAATAAAAAACTGCTATACACATAAGACAAAATTGAGCCACAAAAACAACTTCTTTCTTCCAAGAACTAGAACAAGATTAGGGCAAAAGTCTCTATCATTCGCAGGAATTAAAATTTGGAATGAAATTCCAAGCAGTATAAGAGAAGTTTCATTCTACAGATTTAAAAAAGCTGTTAAAGCTCATTTTTTATCAACCTATGAAACCGATAAAAGCTAAAATAACAGCTTTCTATCACCAATGCAGTAGTAATTACTGGAATCATAGTTGCATATTTATGCTCGAGTTTAACAATAACCTATTCTATTGCTTAAATGGCATGAGATGGTGCATTCATCTATCACACATTTATACAATACGTCATCTCTCATTTTGATGTGCCCTTGAATTATAAGTAATTTTACAGTAACTGACTGAGGTTGTTATATGCTGGTATCGGAAATTGTACCAGTACTAATGACATATTGGCAAACAATACAAAACAAAGCAAGGAGGTTTTTTTTCCACTCCAATTGCCCACTTTAAATTCTATAAAACATAAATAAGCATTATGAACTTTATTGATTTTATTTTCTATCCAATCTGTAGTTACAGTATTTTTATTTTATTTTATTTTTTAGTATGCTTAGAATTAGAGCAATTCTAATGTTGCCTTGCATTTTCTTTAAATGTTAAATGTGAGTTTTGTGTATACACTGTACAAAGTGTACATATCTTTGCAACACTCTGTTTTAATTTTGAATAAAACATTTTATCATAGAAAGTAGCAGACTGAGAAAATCTAGAAGCTGCTGTTTTAACCTTAACTTGGTGAGGTGGCAGTAGACTTAGATGACCTTTCGGTCCTTCGCTGTCTCCTCACCAAGTGACTAAATATCGCTTTGACTCTGCAAGTTTGTGTGTTGGTTTTAAAGGAATTGCATATTTCGATGCTTTGGTGATAGACCTAGAGGAAGTTGCAGTTTTTTCTTGTGATATGACGTCACCTGGTAAATAAATAAATATGATGATGATGATGATGCACTCACACAGTCACTCATACATACAATCAGGGCTTCAGAGAGAAATCTTTTCATGGGGTACGAAGACTGATATCGGGCCCCTTTGCCAAGGCCAGGGCCGGAAATTAAGTAAAGACCAAAAAAAGGTCTTCATCGGAAATTCGGCCAGTTTTTGACTGCATGTACACCGAACTACTACTAATTGAGTGCTAGAGCAAATATTTAAGTGCGCGTGAACTTATGAATTTTCCCGGGTCCCTGAGCGCGGTCCCCATGAACCCCCCTCTCGTAGGCCCTGCAATCTGCATACAATCCGCTTACACCGTTACTCAGTCAACTTCAGTCGCACATAGACACTCAGCTTAAATCAATGTTACAGCTTACTGTAGATGAATACAAAAAATTTTAGATGGACAGCACCGCGGTACTTTCTTGGTACCGGTGCCGTCGGTATTTTTGTGGTACCGGTGCCGCGGTACTTTGCTATTTTTTGGAGGTTCCGGTCAGAGATGGAAACCGGTCTGGTGGACCGACCGGTCGGGTCGAGATTCTTCAACTGGCCGGTCAAGCTGGTTGAAACACCGGTCAAATTCTCCTTTCTTGCTACCAAAAGACATCTACGCACCAACCGAAATATACATATATATTTTGTTGTAAATAAAACTTTTTATAAAAAACAGTATTAACAAACCACACCTTTTGAAAACACTTGTTCAATGGTTTGAAGCTGTGACTAATATACGTTAAAATCACGTAATCAGATTATGATAAAGCATGCCTGTGGAAGAGGCTTCCGCTACCTGGCATTTTAGCATAATTTTAATCAGCTTGAGAGCAGAAGTGGCGCAGATTTCAAATTTTTTAGTACATGCTAAAATTTTGCCGCTTTGAAAAGCGTTTTCAACTTAAATTTACCACACTCTACATTGGGCAAGAAAGATATAGCTCTTATTTTTTATATCAAACTACCCATGGCTTGTTCCGAAGTAGCATTTTACAAAATGCTGGGGCACATTATATTTGGAATGTTTTCTAGCCTATGTCATAACAGTTTACTGTTTGCTGCTCGGCAAATCGCAAATAATCTGTCGCCAACAGTGATGGGCACAACGGCGCTACTAGCGTCGCTACTTTTTCGGTAGCGGCAGCGCCGCTGTTTTTTTAACCGAAAAAGCGGCAGCGCTTCAGCGTTTTTTTTTAAGCAAATTTTCTGCCGCTGCAGCTACTCCTAATAAACTCCTTGCAAGACTTTTTTGATTCATATTTTCACACGTTACCGCTTGGAGTCTTTACTCTCGATTTGTTTTTACTCTGCTCTTGTTACCACGTTATTTTAGTTTAGTAGAACATACAAGGTTACCTTTGTGACGTTTTGTCGTAGCTCGCATATGTGTAGCGAGTTTTATCATACGTGGTCCTAGTTTTTCTGAACGAAAATTGAACGAAAAATGTGGCTAGTAGCGGGCCAATTTGAACTGATTAAACTGATTTTAATAAAGCCGATTTCGAGCAGCATCTTTTTATCGAAAATGCGATAATTACAGTTTGATAAATTGCTAAAACCTTGCAAATAGCAAAAACGGTTTTCCACGATATTTCCTCAAAATGCTAGCATTTAGTAAAACTAAATAATGAAGATGATTTGTTGGCTATCTGGTCTCAGACCACAGTACAGTTCGTGCACTGCAAGTAGAACAGTACAGCAACAGGCCCGGAGCCAGAGTAGCGGGTTTCGAAGAGGGGTGGCAAAAAAACTTTTGGGGAGACGCTTACGCAGCCGAGACCAGACGCCTTTGGAATGCCTCACAATCTGGTGAATATTTTGCTTTAAATCCTATGTTATCCTCCTTTGGTATGGATTTTGCCCTCAAATTTGGAGGTGAAGACAAAAAAATAAAAAAGGTCTTCATCGCAAAATCTTAGGCTACTTGATCACGTTCACTCGATCTGTCTTGCTGTTTCACAGAAAAAAAGCGTTTGTGGTGACCTGTTTTTGGGCAAAAGTTTGCTGGTCCTCTTGTACTAGTACAAAAGTTTACTCTCGTTTGGGAGGCAAAAGCAGTGATTTGGGGGGACACGGCCCAAACCCCCCCCCCCCCCCCCCCGTGCATAGACATAGCCAGGATTTTTGATTGGGGGATCGAGTGCCAAACTAAAAATGACATGCAATGACGTCATGAAAAATTTTCGAAAGAGGAACTTTTTGTGGGACAAAGATATCGTAGAATGTATGATCAGAAACCATGACCTGGTTTGGCACTTAACGAAGAGTTTTCAAAAGGTAGAGCGCTTAATCCAAAAGTTAAAAATGAAAATATGTAAATTGGGAGACGTGAGTAGTATAGAGTGCTCCAAATGCTGTTGGTTTGGGGGATTGCGGCATCCCCCAAGTGCAGCGTCCCCCCCAAGCGCAGCGTTGTCTAATTGCAGGGTTATCTAAACGCAGCTTTGTCTAAATGCGGCGTTGTAGTAGTCTTAACCCTAACTTTAACCCTATTCCTAACGCTAAGAATCGAACCTGAAACCTGGTCTTGACCTGAGTGTCTTGCCTGAGTACCGAACCACCGTAGGTGGTTTTGTGACGGCTGTCATCTCGCCTAGAATCGAAGCCTTGTTCTGTGCTCAACCAGCTTGTGATGCTAATCATGTGACTTCGCGTCGCTGTTGGCGTTTGCAAGAAGGTTGCTTTGAGCATGCGCTGATTGGTGGCGTGACATTTGCCTTTTTCTCACTGTCCAAATTCAGATGCAGAAAACTATTTTGAGTTCTCTTTTGGATTTGGGACAACAAGCAACAACAGCAACCTTTTTTCAACGTCGACGTTTTCATTTCAATTTCAAATCAAGTATTTTGTTTGAACTTAATTTACAGTTAAATCGTTTACGTTTATTTTATTTTGGTTAGTTTAGAGATTAGTGTAATAAAATTTATTTTTATTTAAAGTTTATTGTGACGTTTGTATTTCTATTATTTGGCGGAGTTAAATGCACATTAATTATTAGAACCATACGTCGCAAATTGGTGACCCCGTTTTTCGTATTTTCAGTGCTCATTACTTGGCATTTTCAAGACGGTTCTTAAAGACAATAGTTTTTGTTTAAACTGACTACCGGGACTAAACCTTTTACTTGGTCACAGGCAGTGGCGGATCCAGAAAATTTTGGTGGGGGGGATTTGAAGCACAAAACCTCAAAAATTCGGATGTCTTCACCAAAATTGAGAGTGATTTTTCGGCTGAAATCGGAAATTCAAACGTTTTTTTCGCCCAAATTCAGGTGGTCTCAAAAAAAAAAAAAAAAAAAAGGTCTTCACCAAAATTGAGACTGATTTTTCGCCGGATTGGTTACGTTTAGGTCGGTGGGGGGGGATGCATCCCGAAATGGAGCCGAATTATTCGAAACAAAGGCTGATTTTTCGGCCAAAATCGTTACTTTTAGGCTGGTGGGGGGGGATGCATCCCCCCCCCTAAATCCGCCACTGGTCACAGGCTAAGTCAAGTAATTTCGTTTCGAGTAAATTTTGTGAACTTTCGGCTTCAACTGCACACTCCGAGAAGAAGATTCGTAAACAAAGCAATATGTCTAATTCTGAAGAAACTTCAGCAGCAGCAATTCATGACCAGGTAAAACTTGTAAAAGTAAATCCTAAAGATGAAGCTTTCTCTGGGGATGAATCTGGTTCATCTAATTCGCATTCTCATCAACGTGATACTAATTGCGACCAATGCTGGCAGCATCGCTTGTATAATGCCAAACGTAAAGTATTTCGTGACTTCGATAAATCTATACCCACTATTTGGTTTAGTTTATTTGAACTGAAGTTGCAACAGTGTGGACTTTTGGCAGATGAACAGCGAAAAAACGCTTTAACTTCTTGTCTCCCAAATGACGTTTTGCTAATTATACAAGATCTTTTGATTCTTCAAGCTTCGTATCAATGTATTAAACAGCGTTTGTTACAATGGTTCGAACCCAACCTAAGCAGCAGAGTGACCGAACTTCTCATCTATTCTACCGTTACAGCCGAGAAACCTTCTCAATTTTTGGTGATGTTGAGAACCAAATTAGCTAAAAGCGACATGTCTCAAGAAATGATTCGTGAGTTGTTTTTTGCCAAAATGCCTGAAAACATTCGAAATAGTTTGATAGCAGTTAAAAACTTATCTCTAAGATGAATTGGCTATAACGGCGGACCAGATGATTAGTAGTGGCAAAGAGTCGGCCGTCAAAGATATTCTTTTTGCTAATGAGCACAAGAAATCTGAACAATCAGCTGCGTCTAATAACAGCGAAATCCTTTCGAGAATGGACTCATTAGAAAAAAAGTTGAATGATGCTTTAAACATTTGGATCTCGTGCAAAGAAATGCACCAAACCCTGCAATTTCATTGCGGGAAACGAGTGAAACCCACCTCAGTAGCGGTCAAGGTGGATGAGGATCAAAGTCCGCTGCCTCATGTTTTGGACATTAAAACTGGAACAAAATTTTTAGTTGATACCGATTGTTCGACCTACACAAATTGACCAATCATTTAAATCGTATGACAGATCATTGTTTGCAGCAAATCACTCGCCGATTGCAACGTACGGTAACAAACCTCTCACTCTGCAATTAGGTTCTCAGCAAAAGTTTGGTTGGATTTTTATTGTCGCTGATGTCAAGTATAACATAATAGGTTCCGATTTTTTAACTCATTTTGGCATGACTGTTAACTTCAATAAGAAATGCTTGGTTTTTGAGAATACCAAAAGCATTCCGTTAATTTTCCAGATGGCTTCCAAAGTTGATTATCCCATTTCATTTGTGTCTGAAAATAAGTTTTCGGATGTGTTGTTAAATTACCCGGAAGTGACTTGTCCTCGGGATAAGCTGAACAAAGTAAAACAAAAAGTGACTCACAAAATTGTTTTTGAAGGTTATCCGTGCTCTGCGCGTCTACGACAAATATCTCCTGAAAAACTAAAATGTGCTAAGAAAGAAATTGACGAATTATTAGAAGCTGGCATAATTCGTCGTTCTAACTCACCTTTTGCATCAGCACTTCACATGGTGCCAAAATCTTCTGCTTATGGTAACACTTTCAGGTTATGTGGGGATTATCGCCAGATTAATCGAGGCACAGTTGTTGACAAATATCCTGTGCCTAACCAAGGCCACCTAGATAACACAAGGCCTGTCGCGCACAAACGGATTAAGCTGTGACGTCATGATATGTAGTCATAACAAACAGTGAAATGCAGTCGCTCGGCGGAGTGCAAGATTCTGTATTGAAGAGTTCGTCTTTACACCGCTGGCGTAGTTGAAACTGATAAGCAAACATAATTATGTATGTTTTTAGTTCATGTATAGTAAAATCCTTAATGCATAGTAGTTACTATTTATTTCAATCTAGGCTTTATTACGAGTAAATACTGAATGTTGATAATTTAATTGAAAGTAGGGCATACCGAAAAGGTTAGAAATGTATACCAAGAAAAATAAAACAAATACATACAAGCATATAGCCAACAAAAGTATATCTATTCGGAGACAAGTTTTGAAAGATTGACGCAAATATTCAAAATTCGCTAGAATATACCAATGAGCGTTTATTTGTTAATTGCTGCTGCTCGATAATAATAAATGAAATAACAGGTGCAAATTTTGCTAGGCTTCGTTGCAAAGATAGCAGCAGTGTAACTATAACTTTTAATGTTAAATCAATTGCGTCTTTGCTAACGTCAGTTCTTAAAGCTGGCATATTCATAATAGTGTCAGAAGTATCATTAATTTGATGAAGTAAATTCACGTGCATGGGCAACGCATTCTTTCCCACATTTTCGAGCTCCATATAGAATGTACGCAGTTAGCATCATGTCATTGTTTATATGCAAAGAACAATCACAGTGTGAGCCGGAAAAATCCAAATGTTTAATATAACTAATCGACACGCTTTTCGTTCCTTTCGCTTCCATCATGATCATATGCCACGGCGCATCAGTTTTCAATCTTTGTTTTAAAACCGTAATTAAAGATATAGTACATTGTTTCTCGTTAGTTGTTCTTCAAAATCTTTTCTGCTTGCTTCAATAGTTTTTACTACATCAAGTTCTTTTCTTTGCAAAATGCTGTCACGTATTGGTCTTTCTGTCGAAGTAGGTTGGGACAAGTAGAACGGACAGTTAGGCAACCGTGAGCGAATAGCATCTGGAGCCAGTTTGGGCTTTTTGAGTTTGTAAGACAAAGTTTTGCCAGATTGTTCGTCAAATGCTGCGGTGCTCCACCATGTTTGCAGACCTAAACAGTATAAGCTGCAGTATTATCAATCAATTACGCTGTTTCACATTTACACGCATTTTAACAATAACATTAATGTGACAGACATTTTCAGCAGACCAAGAAATTTGAAAATGACACTCCTTCAGTGCTTCATCCGGAGACGTTGAACACCCGACACGGCAAACAGTAACGTTAAATTTAGAAAATTCCTGGCCTTAAAAATTAAGGTCCTTTCTCAATCCCAAAAGGCTAACTGAGCAATCACAACTACAAACAATATACACCAAGCTTTTACCAAAATATCCCCTTCTGTTCCTTTCGCCCCAACACACTTACCTTACTACTTGGGCTTGGTTTAAAGTATTTTCTTTTAACAGCTTGAAGCCATTTGTTTTTTAATTCAGGATCTTTCGGAAAATCAAACACCGTAACTTTTGATAAAGCGGAATCA
The DNA here is from genome assembly GCA_963965965.1 of Trididemnum nubilum. Lineage (NCBI taxonomy): Eukaryota > Metazoa > Chordata > Ascidiacea > Aplousobranchia > Didemnidae > Trididemnum > Trididemnum nubilum. The sequence goes on from OZ014490.1 coordinate 34,104,798, forward strand.
TTTCCAATGCAACGACGTACACAAAAACGATATGGCATTGTGATAATAACATTATCTTCCAATTTGAGTAATACAAAATCAAACAATCACAAGTTTTTACGTAAAATCTGCGCAAAAATACATAAATATCACATATTGTATTGTTGTCGGCTTTAAGTTTAAAAACTAGTATACTCAATGATGATTCTGAATAGTGTTACTTGTCGATTGAATGCTTCAGGACTTACTTTGCACTCGCTTGCTTATAAATACGGAAGTGTCTATTCTACCTCTAAAGGCATAGGTGGGCACAAGTCCGTTAATCGTTAATCCGCTAATAACGAAGCTAACTTTTTCATTAACTCGTTAATCCGTTAAAAAGCTTTTTCATGTTAACGGACCAAATTAACTTCAGTTAAGTTATGTTAACGGACTAAAGTAACTTCCGTTAAGTTCTGTTAACTTCCGTTAACGTTTTTATCGTTAATACCTTGCACCAGTAATTCATCGGACCGGTACAAACCAGTTTGCACTGGTAACACTTGCTGCGTATTAGCACGAGTTTTATAGAAGAGAGCGAAGAAAGGAGCCCTTTTTTGTGGCAAATAATAAGCTGCAACCTCATGGGTCGATTGATTATCGCTGTTCACAATTTCCAAAGATTTTCCGATCGCAGCTTCGTTGTGCATTTGAACTTGTTTTTATCTTGAAATTAGATTAGACTGTAAAATGTAACTTTCAAAACACAAGAAGACCACCATAGCAATAAATATTTCCTTACAATCAGCTCAACAGCGTCAATACGTGTTCTAGAAGCGAGTGAATAAAAAGAAATGTAAATTACACGCAAAGTGTTAACGGATTAACGGACTTTATTAACTTCCGTTAATTAAAGCTGAAAATAACGGATTAACGTTAACGGAGGTGTGAAGTTTGTTAACGGACTAGTGGTTAACGAAGCTAACGTTTTGCATTAACTTGCCCACCTATGTCTAGAGGCAAAATAGCATTTTTCCCCTGTTTGGGGTTTAAGGTTAGGGTAAGGATTAGAGCTATTTTGGGACAGTGCAAAAATTGCCTGTGGCGATTTTGCCTCTAGAGGCAAAATTTAGAATATTCCTCTAGAGGCAAAATAGCCCAAATGGCTATTTTGCCTCCAGTCCCAAAATTGCATGTGGCTATTCTACTTTGCATCTAGAGGCGAAATAGCTACTGCCTATAAATAATTTTTGTCACCTGCATCTGCAACTTGCTACTCTCAATCAAAATATTTTATAGCTTACCTTCGGTATGAAACCATTCTTGATTTTCTGCTTACCATTTTTGGCTGACTCTTTATCTACTCACAAAAAATTACTTTAGAACTTATATCGAAACTTTTCCTGCCTATACGCCTATCTGAAAAGTTACAATTTGTCCACTGCAACCAGGGGTGCCGATTTTTGTTGAGCATTGGGGGGATAATTTGCAATTTTACCCCAATTTTTCCCTATTTTCAACATTGGGGGGATGAACCTCGACCACGATTTTGTTCAGGTGAGCAAATTAGGTAAAGACCAAAAAAAAGGTCTTCACCAAAAATAGAACACTTTTTTTCTCCGAATTCAAATGGACACCTACGCTCAGATGCACACCAGAGTCAAATTATTGGGGGGGATGCAGATGTAGACCATACTCAAACTATTGGGGGGATACAGTCAAATTATTGGTTTCGGGTTTCGGCACCCCTGACTGCAACTCCAATTTGCTACTTTCAATCAAAATATTTTATAACCTAGCTTCGGTATGCAAGCCATTCTTCCCCAAAAGTTGCATTAGAACTTCTACGGAAACTTTTCTTGAATGAACTGCAGCTCCATACCTAATTTGTCAACTGCATCTGTATCTAAAACTAGCTAAGTCCTATTTCTATCGACACTGTCTGCAGTACAAACTGCTGTTACAACTGTAGTTACTGTAGGTTAATCTCTAATTCAAACTGATCAGGCAATGACTACACAGCGTGACGTCATAATCCTCGCGATAGGCCTTGTGTTATCTAGGTGGCCATGGCCTAACTTACAAACTTTATTCCACAGATTAGGCGGATCTAGCATTTTCTCAAAAGCAGTGGCGTAGCGTGACATTTCAGATAAGGCATGCAGTTATGATGACGTCATCAGTTTTGATGACGTCATTAATTATCAGGCAGTGAAATAAAAAAAACAACTTAACACTGATAAATGTCTGGTATTGCAACTAGGCCTCCTCTCTCCAGCAGGGGCGCCGAGAGCCGAACGTAGGCCCTGGGCCAGCTGAAACATGACGGAATTCAGGTTTTGTGAACTCCAAAACAGACGGAAACAATGCCGCAGTTTTGTCCAAACTATGATGCAATCTCAAAAAAAAAGTTCTTCACCGGAATTCTAACGGTTTTTTCAGTCAAAATCAGGTGATCTCCAAAAAGAAGGTCTCACATGCTCACTTCTAAATGTCATTTGATGGGCCCCTTTCGAGCCTTCCTGAAGCCCATGGGCAGCCTCATGGGCCCCCCAAAGTCCATGGGCACCGGGGTCATTATACCCCCTGCCCCCCTCTCGGTGGCCCTGCTCTCCAATACACATTGGTGTGTACTGTACATTTACTGTCCCAGTACAAGTCTTCCTTAAGTTACTACAGACAGTGACAGGTCTAGCAGTTTCATATGTGCCAGTAGCCGGTTACCGGTATCATACTAGGCTAGCACTAACAAAAAAGTAGGCTTAATAACATTGAAGCAAAAACATAAATTGCAGAACTAAGCTAAGCCAACTCGCTGAATTGCAAATACATAGCCTACTTTCAAAGCCTCTTCCTCATGTCATTACAATATATCGTAGCCTGCTGGCAACAGCCAGCGATGCTATACAATATTAAGCAGGCTAGTGGGCTCAAGGCTAGTCCAATGTATATATGGTTAGGCCTGGCCTTGTTTAGTTTATTTAAGAACCAGTAAAGCACAAGCAAAGTAGCAAAACTACCAAACGGTAATTTATTGATAGTCCTAAAAACTTTTTTGCAAACCAAGTGCAAATTCTACGACTAGCTTTTAGCTTAGGCTAACTAAATACTAACTGAACCAACTACCGGTAACTCTTTGTTTAAATTGATTTCACATATTGCTTTCACTTTTATAGCTCAACATTTAGCCTAAATAGTGCGAACAGTACTCACTCTGACTTACATTACTTAAAGCCAATACCAACCGGCTATCACGGGTTGGTTTTGCCGCTTAAGGTGCGTTTAGACTGGACGCGAAGCAACGCGAAGCGAAGGTTGGCGACCTTCGCCAACCTTCGCGAGTGGTCGATTATGTCACTCGCGAAGGTTGCCAACCTTCGCGAGTCTTCGCTAGTGGTTGCTAATCTTCGCGACTGGTCGCTTCATAGGCTAATTTTAACAACTTACTTTTAAAGTGTATTCAATGAGCAGAAAGCTTTGTGTACTTCATTATTGAAGCGCTATTATAGTAATCACAGGTTCTGTTTCGTCATAGCGCGCTGAAATTACGGGTAAAACGAAGATTGAGTTTATATTATATTATAACGCAATAATCGTGAAGAAGAGTCTAGACTAATAGCTCAGGTAACAAAACAATCTTGAGAAAAAAGTTTGTGAAGTATAAGTGAAAAACGAAGTACAGTAGATCGAATTTGGAAATGAAAAGACTAGTCATTTCTTCAAAAACGTAGTAGTACTTAGCCTATTTACTAGCTATCAATGATTTGTTTAGATCCTTCCACTGAAAACTTGCCATAATCTGTTTTGACGATGACAGTTCTAGGTTTTAATGCAGAAACGCGAAAAGGAAGCAGATATCAAAAGTTCTCTCTAGGTGTTTACTCAGTTAACAAATCCTTAAACGCTTTCACCATCCATGTCTCATTATGGTACTGGTAGATCTATTTTGTAGAGTGTAGACCAATAGGCTAGTCCACAGGTACATTTAAAGCATAAACTATGTTGTTTTTTTGATGTGATTTTTCTTTTCCAGGCAATCATGTTATGATACCTGTAGTAAGCTTAAACAGTTGTTTGTATTTGTTATTTTGTGCTGTTTATGAAGACTCCCAATGTTAATGCTATGAGTGAAACTGAAAGCTGGATTTGTCATCAGTTATGTACCGGTAGTGGATTTTTTGCTTATTGTGCAATGGATTGCTGTGTTGATTTGCTGGAGAAAGCGAAAAAACATTGCAGTTTTTACATGATTTGACACTATCATCGAAGGACAAGAATTTAGCACTGTAATACCAGCAGTTGCTTTGAGGAAAAGTCAGCTTCTAAAACTAAGTTTGGTGTTTTACTCGCTAGCGGAACGCGTATCGATGTTTAGTGCGAAGTTAAATGCTTTTGAGAGCATTTTATTAGTTTGCATTTTCTTGCGGTACCAGTAGGCTACGTTGCGACGGTCGCGTTTACCTCAAAGGGCTTCGCTCCAAACCACCGCTTGTAAGATGCAAACTTAAAGCTGCAAGGTCAAGCCCCCTCTTAGCAAGTTTTTGCTTATGCCCCTGATAAAAAAAACATCTCGATTTTTTATGTGAAAATTGTTACTCAAGCATCTGAATAAAAGTGCTGTTAGTTCTCACATTTTTATGTAACTGACGCTTCCTTCCCCAGTCCAATTATTTTAATTGTAAATGCTTTATCAAGTTTGTTTAGTGGTGGCTAATGAGAATGGAACAATATTAATGAACTTGCTAGGCGAGTACTTCTCTACCAATAATAGTAACCTCAGCAAAAAAACAGAACTCACTTTCTACTGGTTAGATATATATTGGCTTTCTAGTTCATCTAAATACACTGACTGTAATTGCAATGATTAAACTTCAGACTTAAAATTGTTTACTTTGTCACTTTATTCACCATGTAAAGCAGTAAAAATTTTAAGAGACAGTAAAAATGTTTTGAAATTCACAAACAACTAAATTCAGATATTACACAAAGACACAATAAATGAATATTTAACGCACTTGACACTTCTATTTTCATCACACAGAACTGGAGTGAAAAATCACTACCAGACTACAATATTCAAGATTATAAAACTTGGGGTAGTCCAAAACCATTGCTTCCAGTTCATCTTGATCACGGTTACAAACCTTCAGAAACAAGACGACTTTTAAAGGACATTCAGAAGAAAAAAGTCCATGTTTGTAGCTATTCAAGAGAAGTAACTACTAATTAGGCCAATCCAAAAGTTCATAGAAATTTTTCGATTTTTTGTATCTATCTAGCTGTTGTTTGTAGCAGTGTAGCTTGAAACCAATTCTAAATACAGTTTTATTCACCAAGTTGGCTTGGTCAAGGAGACAGTGAAAAAACTTTTGCGAGTTTTCCAGTATTCAAGGAATTGTTCAATTGTGGTTAGTTTTAAAACAACAAGCTAACAAACAATGGGTAAAAACACTATCAACACATTCAAAACTAGCCTGTTGGTGGGTTGTTTTATATTCTGAAAAAAACAACTAGACCATGTTAGTTTAAGTTTACTTTAAGACAAAAAAGCAAAAGCTGCTCAGCCAAAAGAACCACTGGACTGATACAATAGCTTCTGCTATGCTGCACAGACTAAAAAGTTTTGTTTTAAAAGCTAGATGTCGTGGGGCTAGGCCTACTGCTTTGGTGTATTCATTATAATGAAGCTCTGAGATCAAGCATAGCTATTAAAAATCACTCTAGGATTTGCAGCCTTAGCTGTCTAGATCCAAATTAACTTGGCTAGCCTAGGGCTATTGCGAATCTAAGGGTGCGTTTAGACTGAACGCGAAGCAACGCGAAGCGAAGGTTGGCGACTTTCGCGAGTGGTCGATTACGTCACTCGCGAAGGTTGCCAACCTTCGCGAGAGGTTGCTAATTTTCGCGACTGGTCGCTTCATAGGCTAATTTCAATAACTTACTTTTAAAATGTATTCAATGAGCAGAAAGCTTTGTGTACTTTATTATTGAAGAGCTATTATAGTAATCACAGGTTCTGTTTCGTCATAGAGCGCTGGAATTACCGGTAAAATGAAAATTGAGTGTATATTGTGTTATTACGCAATAACCGTGAAGAAGAGTCTAGACTAATAGCTCAGGTTACAAAACAATCTTGAGAAAAAAGTTTGTAAAGTGTAAGTGAAAAACGAAGTACAGTAGATCGAATTTGGTAATGAAAAGACTAGTCTTTTCTTCAAAAACGTAGTAGTACCATAGTACTTAGCCTAATTACTAGCTATCAATGATATGTTTAGATCCTTCAACTGAAAACTTGCCATAATCTGCCTTGACGATGACAGTTCTGGGTTTTGATGCAGAAACGCAAAAAGCTGGTAGCAGATGTCAAAAGTTCTCTTTAGGTGTTTACTCAGTTAACAAATCCTTAAACGCTTTCACCATCCATGTCTCATTATGGTAGTGGTAGATCAACCGGTATCTTGTAGAGTGTAAACCAATAGGCTAGTCTACAGGTACATTTAAAGCATAAACTATGTTGTTTTTTTGATGTGATGTTTCTTTTTCAGGCAAGCATGTTATGATACCTGTAGTAAGCTTAAACAGCTGTTGGAATGTGTCATTTAGTGCTGTTTATGAAGACTCCCAATGTTAACGCTATGAGTGAAAATGAAAGCTGGATTTGTCATCAGTTATGTAGTGGATTTTTTGCTTATTGTGCAATGGATTGCTGTGTTGATTTGCTGGAGAAAGCGAAAAAACACTGCAGTTTTTGCATGATTTGACACTATCATCGAAGGACAAGAATTTAGCACAGTAATGCCAGCAGTTGCTTTGAGGAAAAGTCAGCTTCTAAAACTAAGTTTGGTGTTTTACTCGCTAGCGGAGCGCTTATCGATGTTTAGTGCGAAGTTAAATGCTTTTGAGAGCATTTTATTAGTTTGCAGTTTCTTGCGGTACCAGTAGGCTACGTTGCGACGGTCGCGTTTACCTCAAAGGGCTTCGCTCCAAACCACCGTTTGTAAGACATAGACAAATTAATAGCTGTAAGGTCAAGCCCCCTCTTCTCAGCAAGTTTTTGGTTATGCCCCTGATAAAAAAAAAACATTTAGATTTTTTTATGTAAAAATTGTTACTCAACCATCTGAATAAAAGTGTTGTTAGTTCTCACATTTTCATGTAACTGACGCTTCCTTCCCCAGTCCCATTATTTTCATTATAAATGCTTTATCAAGTTTTTTGTTTAGTGGTGACTAATGAGAATGGAACAATATTAATGAACTTGCTTGGCGGGTACTTCTCTACCAATAATTGTAACTTCAGCAAAAAAACAGAACTCACTTTCTACTGGTTAGATATATATTGGCTTTCTAGTTCATCTAAATACACTGACTGTAATTGTAATGATTGAACTTCAGACTTAAAATTGTTTACTTTGTCACTTTATTCATCATGTAAAGCAGTTAAAATTTTAAGAGACAGTAAAAATGTTTTGAAATTCACAAACAACTAAATTCAGATATTACACAAAGACACAGTAAATGAATATTAAACACATTTGACACTTCTATTTTCATCACATAGAACTGGAGTGAAAAATCACTACTACCAGACCACAATATTCATGATTATAAAACTTGGGATAGTCCAAAACCATTGCTTCCAGTTCAACTTGATCACTGTCACAAACCTTCAGAATCAAGAAGACTTTTAAGAGGACATTCAGAAGAAAAAAGTCCATGTTTGTAGCTATTCAAAGAAGTGACTACTAATTGGCCAATCCAAAAGTTCATAGAAATTTTTCGATTTTTTGTATCTTTCTATCTCTATTGTATGTAGCAGTGTAGCTTGAAACCAATTCTAAATACAGTTTTATTCACCAAGTTGGCTTGGTCAAGCAGACAGTGAAAAAACTTTTGTGAGTTTTCCAGTATTCAAGGAATTGTTCAATTGTGGTTAGTTTTAAAACAACAAGCTAACAAACAATGGGTAAAAACACTATCAACACATTCAAAACTAGCCTGTTGGTGGGTTATTTTATATTCTGAAAAAAACAACATTATGTTAGTTTAAGTTTACTTTAAGACAAAAAAGCAAAAGCTGCTCAGCCAAAAGAACCACTGAACTGATACAATAGCTTCTGCTATGCTGCCCAGAAAAAAAAGTTTTGTTTTAAAAGCTAGATGTCGTGGGGCTAGGCCTACTGCTTTGTTGTTTTCATTATAATGAAGCTTTGAGATCCAGCACAGCTATGAAAAATCACTCCAGGATTTACAGCCTTAGCTGTCTAGATCCGAATTAACTTGGCTAGCCTAGGGCTATCGCAAATCTAACTTTTCCAACAACCTACTCTTTGGACTGACAAATAGGCGCTAAACCATACAAATATACTATTTACATTATTTTCTAGCAATCTGCGATTGTAAAAATCCAATCAGTGATTTAGTAGGTTATCTTACTACAGCCTGCAAGCAAGTGCTGTTGCACAACTGCTTGCGAAGGTTGCAACCGGTTGCAACCTTTCGCTAGCTTTCGCGAGCTGTCGATGACGTCAAATTTTGGTTGCTTCGCGTCGCTTCGCGTCCAGTGTAAACGCACCCTAACTTTGCTAACAACCTACTCTTTGGACTGATAAATAGGCGCTAAACCATACCAATATACTGTTTACATTATTTTCTAGCAAACTGCGATCGTAAAAATCCAATCGGTGATTTAGTAGGTCATCTTACTACAGCCTGCAAGCAAGCGATGTTGCGCAACTGCTCGCGAAGGTTGCGAGCGGTTGCAACCTTTCGCGAGCTGTCGATGACGTCAAATTTTGGTTGCTTCGCGTTGCTTCGCGTCCAGTCTAAACGCACCTTTAGTTACTCGCTTTTTTCATATTGCTAAATCACATAAAATAAATGGCAACACGCATGCAATATTTAAAATTGCATGCTTTGGCGCATTGTTTGTGGCCTGTCTTAAGCTAATATACTGTAACAAATCTAAAGTCAAAATAGAGACTATATTTTACGAAAACAAGAAACTAGACGGATAAAAGAACTTTTGCAGCAAACAATGCGGTAATCAAAGCTTTCAAACCTATTTAATTTTGTTCGTAATCGCATCGAAACACAGTGATCTTTTTAGCCGTTGAATGCAATTTCAAAATTGCATGCGTGTTGCTATTATTTTTTGTAATTTAGCAATATGCTGAAAACAGGCTAAAACTGAAATCAATGAATTAAGCAAGACTATTTATAGCTACTTCGACTTGAAAGTGAATTCCTGCAACTGTGGCCACTTAGTTTGATTATGTTTTAAATTTTTACATGTACTTGTTCAAATTATTATTTTCTTTTTTGGCTAAATGACTAGGCATGCAATGCATGCCTTGCATGCATGTAGAATACGCCCCTGCTCAAAAGTAGATTTGGTAAAAGCCTATCATCAGATTCCAATGGATGAGGATTCCATTGCCTTAACTGCAATTACGACACCTTTTAGACTTTTTGATTACTTGTACATGCCATTTGGTTTAAGGAATGCTAGTGCAACGTTTCAGCGGTTTATTGATCATGTTTTGCAAGGTATGTCTAATGCAATAGCCTATGTGGATGACATCATTGTGTTTTCTAACTCTCCCGACGAACATGTTAAGCATTTGAGTGAACTTATCAGTAGACTTAAAAATTTTGGTGTGATCGTTAAAGGCGGTGAATCATCCAGCCAATTCCGGTAGTTTACAATAGCTAAAATTGAACTATATATTTGATATTTTTTGTTTTAATTTTGGGACTGCGGTTGCAAGGATATTCAACAAATACAAAAAGATGTCCCCCCGAAAAAAGTTATTGGAAACTCTGAGTTTTGATCTTCCCGCCAAAACCACAGTAGGCCTAATGGTTTAGAGAACTGTGGTAGGCCTAATAGTTTAGAGATAGTAAATTTCCAACTAGTTTATTTCTAAATAGTTTTGACCTAATTAGGCCTAACCATCTCTAAATTATCTCTAAACTATTTGGCCTAATAGTTTAGAGATAGTTAGGCCTAATAGTTTAATAAGATTACAGTAGGCCTAATAGTTTAGAGAACTGTGGTTTTGGCGGGAAGATCAAAACTCAGAGTTTCCAATAACTTTTTTCGGGGGGACATCTTTTTGTATTTGTTGAATATCTTTGCAACTGCAGCCCCAAAATTAAAACAAAAACTATCAAAAATTATAGTTCAATTTTAGCTATTGTAAACCACTGGAATTGGCTGGATGATTCACCGCCTTTAATCCCACTACTGAATCACAGTTTGGACTTTCGAAACTGCAGTTTCTTGGTCATGTTGTGACTGCCAATGGTATCAAACCACTACCTTATAAAGTTGAAGTTATTCAAAAGTACCCCTTACCAAAGGATGTTAAGCAGTAGCGCACTTATTTGGGAATGATAAATTTTTATCACCGCTTTGTACAAAATTTGGCTTTTTATCTTGTTCCCCTTAACGAATATTTGAAAAAGGAAGGCAACAAAAATTCTCGTGAAATTGCGTGGACCGAAGAAGCCAAAGCCGCTTTTCAAAAAAGCAAGGATTTATTAGCTGAGTCAGCATTATTGGTTTATCCTAGTGAAAATTGCAAATTGAGCATTGTAGCAGATGCCAGTGACGTTTCTGTTGGTGGCGCTTTACAACAAGAATTTAAAGGTACGTGGCAACCTATTGCTTTCTTTTCACGAAAACTCTACAAAACGCAGCAGCATTACAGTGCATTTGATCGTGAACTATTTGCTGCTTACGCCGCAATTCGCCATTTCAGACATTTTGTTGATGGACGCAGTTTCACCTTGTTTTCAGATCACAAAGCGTTTGTGCATGCATTTTATTCTCGTGGCGAGCCAATCATTCCTAGACGAAGCTGACAAATGAGCTACATTTCAGAGTTTACTAATGACGTAAGGCATTTGCATGGTAATCAAAACGTAGCGGCCAATGCTTTATCACGAGTTGAAATAAATAACGTGAAGTTTTTTCAGGAAGGTTTAAATTACAATGAAATTGCCTAAGCTCAACAAGACGACGCGTTCATTAAATATTTGATTGAAAATCCTTCCAAATCAAGCTTGAAAATTTCTGAAGTGAAGATCTAAGATTCGGATCAAGTCATTTTATGTGATGTTTCTACTGACAAAGTAAGACCTATCATACCTGAACAGTTTCAAAAAGTTGTCTTTGACAAAATTCATAACTTGGCGCGTACACTCCGGCATTAAGGCCACTCGGAACTTGCTACAACGTAGATTTGTTTGGAAAAATATGAAAAAAAAAATATTCGAGATTGGGTTAAGTGCTGTGTTTCATGCCAGAAAGGTAAAATCATTCGCCACAACAAGTCACCATTAGGCCAGTTAAACATTCCTTCGGGTCGTTTAGAAATTTGCATATTGACCTTGTTGGACCTCTACCCTTTAGCAATGGCTGTAGATATCTTTTGACAGTAGTTGATCGTTTTTCCCGTTGGTTTACAGCCACCCCCATGAAAGAAATTACTGCAGAGGCTACGATTGAGGCATTTGTCAGCGGTTGGATTCAATATTTTGGCTGTCCGTTATCGGTCGTAACGGATCAAGGTGGTCAATTCACAGGCTATCTTTGGAAAAACCTTATGAGCGTTTTAGGAATTAAGCATGTTACTACCACCAGTTATCACCCTCAAGCCAATGGGCTCGAGGAAGATTTACACCAGCGTCTGAAAGATGCTCTGAGAATGCAAAAGTTTCCAGACATGTGGTACTTCAATCTTCCTATTGTTCTACTGGTTCTACGCACTACCATGAAGGAGGATTTTCCTCTTTGCCCAGCTGAATTGGTGTATGGCCAAGATCCTCGTTTACCGGGTGAGTTTAAAATTCAAAATATGCCAAGTGTTTTTCAGAGAGAAAACCTCGTTCAACATTTAAAGGATTTTATTAGTGACCTAAAACCTGTTCCACCTCGAGTTCATTCTGAAGTGTCCACTTATCTTGACAAACAGCTCCAGCACTGCAAAATGGTGCTCGTTCGAAATGATGCTGTACAACCACCCTTGTCACCTCGATTTTCTGGTCCTTTCGTGGTTATCAAGCGGTGTGACAAATACTTTGTGTTAAAGGATCCAAACAATGATTCAGAAAAGTCGGTATCTGTCGATAGACTTAAAGTCTTCCATACAACCCCTGAATCACCATTCGATGAAGCAGTCCACGTCGAACCTTCCACTGAAGAAAAGATTGCTCCAGCCCATGATGATGATGATTCAACACCTGATCGAGCTGCAAAGTCTTCCGATCAAGTTCGAACCAGGTATGGCAGGGTAGTCAAGACCCCTCAACGCCTTACGATGTAAGTAGTGTTTCTTCAGCGCTGAATCAAGCTGTTCTTTTACATTTCAGCACTACGATGGTACGATATTGAGTTGACAGGTTCCGAAGTTCTACGTTGACCATTCTAGGTTGTGTATGTTTGTTGCTGTGGGTGTTTTGGGAATGTCTGAAGCCGTGGCCAGGCAGTCGTGTGAATGGATGTTGTGTGTTGCTTTCAGAATTAGTTAGTTTAACTCCTGTTGTCTTGTTTTCACTTGTCGTTCCAGCTACATCACTTGAGCGATCGATTTCAGAATTGTCATCGTTGGTAGTACGTCATCACTCATCGGTGCTTGTTCTGGTTCAGCAACTTTCTTCGTGTTTTGTTCTTGTTTGGACGGGTATAGTATACCTCACAGCTGGTAAATATTTTAACTAAAACATTTTTTTTCCTAAATTACCCTAAGGCAGTGCTTTTCAACCCGTGGAACGGTACGCACTTGGGCGGATGAAAAATATTGTAGTGCAGATGATAAACGTAGTGCGGATAAGTGCGGGTGACAACAGCAATTAACTAACTGCTAATACAAGTTTTTATCATAACCTGACGTTTTTTTAGCAATACAAGTTTTCACAAGTCTTACTGTCACGAATAAGCTAAGAGGAGCTATTACATAGTCTGCTCGTATGCCCTTTTTTGTTTGGAAAATATCCCGAACGAAAATGTAATTGTGACGTAACAATGCAACTAATTGTTGCATGTTAATAAGTTTCATAATGTAGTAAGTAGGCTAATAATGACTGCTAGTCAGTTACTACTGCTTTGCAGTTTTCTTTTCACGGCTACAGTTTTCCATCGTATAAACCAATGACATAAAACTAGATGATCTGAAACTCCGCAAATGCGCTCATTTTATTCTCTTCTTGGTCACGCTTCACTGCAGGCCCAACTCTTCTAGTTTTCTCTGGTACTGGCCATTTGCGTGCGTGCCGACATAGATCGGTTAAAGCGCTAATTATGTACCTGCAAGGTTATGAATAGTGTTTGAAGTAAACTAGTCTGGATTTATGTTCATGTCATTTGAGTAAAAGCAATATGTTTAAGGTTCAGAGCTGGACAGCGCTGTTTCGAGCTTTTAGCTCTCATCGGCAGCCCTCAGCTATCTTTTCAAAGGTATTCCCAGCTGAACAAATTGACAGTGGAAGTTGACATGGCTTCCCAGGAGTCGACCACGAAGGACGTCAAGATGTTGCAGTCATGTTTAAGGTTGTTGCTGATTTTATAGCTTGGGGTAGCCTATTCAGATCAGGGATGTTACCCAACTTACTGGTACCAAGTTCAGAAGTCCCAGGTTTTATGGACTTCTGTTGGTTGGTAGGTATTGACAAATGGTATCATAATGATGTTAGTTAACATAAGTAATAATGTATTAAATGGTATAAAATAATGGTATTAATATAATTATGGTATTAAAATGTAATATATGGTATATAATGATGGTATATAATAATGGTATTAAATGGTATTATATATAGGTAAGTTGGTAGATATTATAATGATGCGTTGACGTTTTCTCGCAAGAACTTGCTAAAATATAATTCCTCCAGGGTGGAGGTATTAACGGTAAACGTCAAACGACATTTTGAGTTTTGTTTGTATTTTGTTCCGGTAATTTGTTTCTGCTTTATCCTCGTGTCACGAAACGACGGTGGCGCTTTATATCGGACTAAACCGCATCTGCTTTCGAGTTTTTCTGTGTTAAAAAAGAGTATCCGTAAAAAACAGCGCCTTAACTACTTAATTTGATTTTTTTGATTAGTGTATCTTTATCCTCCTATCACGAGAAAGCGACGGTGCGCTATGCTTTGGACGAATCCGCATCCGCTTAGTAGTTGACCATTTTCCGGTTGACGTTTTAATTTTTCCCACGTAAATTTGCTGCTTGTTCGAAGCCACCAAGCAGAGATAATTATCGTTAAGCGTCTTATCCAACGACGCAACAGCTTGACCAGGGTGCGGGTTGAACTCATGATCATGCGATCAGAGTCGTCGTAAGAACGACGCCTTTACCCTCTCGACCACGCTGAAGAGGAATGCTAAGGGCATGTAGTATTTTCTTCATGAACGTCGTCCTACCTGTTAATGGTACGTCTATAGATTAGGCTGAAGAAATAATGTCGAAAAGCTCTCTTGTTAAGACAGTACCCCTGAAAAAGTTGTAGATGCGATGGCGCCCCAGCTCAATTTGTCAGATTTTAAAATATCTATAATATTGTGGATCGTTTTATCGCCGTGTCATTTTACTGGCTTAGCGTAATGTAACGTTTGTGCTGTAATTAAATATTCTTCCAAGCTATCAGTAATAAAACTTTTTATTCAATGTTGCTTAAATTTTGTGGGAAGGCAAGATATATGTCAATTTAATGTAGCAAAAAGCATCCTAGTCGAAAACATCTGGTGATTTTAGCAGCCACCTTCAATACGGAAATTAAGATTGTTAAAAACAATTAAGCTACTGCTAAGAAAGAGTTGAATAGAATGTTAACGACTTTTCTAAGACGTTATGGAATCAAGCAACAACTAAAACTAAGCCTGCCCGATACTTTAATAATTTCATTTATACTCTGTTCCTTATCTGGGCTTTTTAGTATTTGTATGTGTTGCGACTGCACGTGCAGCTTCATTCCTCCCTTTGTTTTGAACTGCTTTGAGCAGTGCTGTAGCTGTTCAATAAATATTGTTAACACAGGCGCGATAGTGCTTATTTATCACATAGTTTTCGTGATTAGGGTGTATGCGTCGAACGTAAACACGGGGCCCGGATTTACAAAGCGCAGATCCCCAGGCAAACGGAGAAGAATCGACCATTGAGTTATAGTTTTCTTATTCCAGAAAATATGATCTAAAAAAAAGAAACAGAAAAAAAGGTCACACGAGTAAGCGCGGGGTGTCTGGAATTTACCAGCTTGCCATACGGTAAAGCCGGCGCTGGATAAAATAATGCTTTTCAAGTGCAATCAAACCGGGATTATCGTTGTGGTCAACAATGGACATTCAAGTGATTTACCTAAACGTATGAAACGATCCAGCCTCATCCAGAGCAGAATGGATATGGAGCTCAGCATCGCTTAGAACTTCCACAATATACTCCACACTTAACGGGACTGCGCTGTTTCTAGTCAATAAAAGAGTCATAAATAAAATTAAATCACACAACACCGGACAAATCTGAAACAATGGCAAAAAGTTTCATTTTATTGCTATTGGCGACAAAAGCGTGAATAAAATTCAAGCAAACCAATGACATAAGAGCCAGTTGCGTTACTGAGAAGGAAGGTGGTCGGCTCAGGGTTTTACAGTTTTGAGGTGACACCATATTTTAATCACATCCAAATTTGAAATTTTTCGCTAAAACTTTTTAAAATCGACTGTTTTTCGATTTTTCGTTGAAAAGGGCAAAATTATTTTGAGCGGCGACCCCCCAAAATAAACTTAGCAGCCGAAATTTCACGGAAAAATATTATAAAGTCAATGTTTTAAAAATCAATAAAACCAATTCAAATACAAAAAAAAAAGATAACGTGGTGACATGGTAACGTGACTTCGATTTTAGGCGCTTAAAAACATCCCAAACTTTGTCTTAAAATGCGGTCTTATTCAAAAACAGCTTAAATGTGGCAAAATATTAAAAATATTAAATTAAAATTAAAAAAATGAAATATTATATTAAAAAATATTATATTAAAAAAATGAAAGCGCGCAAACTAACCACTAACCAAGCAACCAACCATTAACTGTATGCAGCAAAAAACTACGAGTTTGTATGACATTATTTATGTCATTTCCAGCAAAAATTACTCAAAAATTGGATTTTGCATGGTAATTTAGCAGTTGACATAAGTTTTTAAGCAAATTACGCAAAGCTACTACTTTTAGAGACAACGATTTTTATTATTATTGCTACCTGCTGGTTGTTAAGCGAAGCTAAGGCTGTGCAGTACAGTCACTGTCAGCAAATCAGCGAGGGCAAAGACCGAGCAAAAATCCGCATAATAAAGAAACAAAGAGGAGAAAGAGTGGGAAAAAGAGTTGCGTATCATCTAGTTTTATGTCATTGTACAAACTATAAAGGAATTATGCCAATGCATGGGTCTAGTGAAGGGGTGAGAGTGTAATTAGTGGGGGGCGAAGCCGTCGGAGTTGCAATTTAATTAACGTAGATTAAATTCAGTGAAATTAGAATTTTTTAATCGAGTGTTAGGTCAGTCGATCGGTAGCCTAAAAGTTGCATAGAAAATTTTACTAATATTTATGAAAAATAACATTTGAATACTTACATAGAGTATTTTTTATAAATATTACAGCTTTTTGGTTATTCGTACGATTGGTTAAAGTTAAAACGCATAAGCCTTGTGAATTGTGGCTTTACTTCTAATAAGCAAAAACGAAGAAAACAGCAATTGATGGTTTGTAAAACGAAAAAACAGCAATTGAGCAAAAAGCGAAAATGGCACAATGTATTTCAGAACTGGGATTTGTGAAAGATTCGGAAGAAGACTATCCTTCGGCTCGCTGTGTTTTCTGCCAGGTCATATACCACAATTCATCAATGGAGAAGTATAAACTGAAAAAGCACAGAAACACTAAACATTCTGAACACAAAAACAAGTCGGCAACATTTTTCAAACAACAAACACGACAATATGCTGTACAACAGCAACGATTCGAACAATTGGTGGTGGCACGTTCTGATCAACCTCTCGTCATAACATCACTAAAAATAGCTCATGTCCTTATGTCTCAAAAGAAGCCATTTACCTTGGCAGAAAGCGTCGTTAAACCCTCTCTTGAGATAGTAGCGCAGGAGATTCATGGAGGAGCCACGGCTGTGACCAAAGACCAAAAGGTGGCATTGTCTGATAATACCATGCAAAGGAGATCTTCAATGATCGCTGTCTCACTAAAAGAAATGGTTCTAGCCAAGCTTCGTCTTGCGCCCTGCTTCGGGCTTCAATTAGATGAAACGACTGATATTACCAGCAGAGCTCAATTGATTGTTTACGTTCGCTTTCCAAGTACGGAACGCATGAAAATTGTGGATCACTATCTGTTTTGTCTTCCTATTGGCATAGATACCACTGCCTTAAGTTTGTTTTCAAAATTGGACAATTACTTCTCAGAACAAGAAGCGATGTGGTCCAAATGTAAGTCTGCGTCCACCGACGGTGCCCGGGCTATGGTCGGAGTTCGTAACGGAGTTGTTGCTCTCATAAAGCAAGTCGCACCAGAGATTGTGAGCATTCAATGTATCCTACACCGTGAAGCATTGGTAGCCAAAAAACTTGCCAATGAAGAAAAGAACTGTCAACTCGCCGATGTGATTTGTGATGTCACTAAAATTGTGACTACAATACTAAAGAAACCAAAGTCAAATCGGGCATTTCATGAACTTGTCAGAGAAATGGGAGATGATGTGCATCTTGTTTATCACTCCGAAGTTAGGTGGTTGTCTCGTGGAAGAGCAATAGAAAGAGTGTGGAAATTGCGAGAGAAACTTGTTGTGTGGTTCGATAGGCGAGAAGAGAACAGAGCTAATATGATTCAAAATTTGTTTTGGCTTGCCAGACTAGCTTATCTTGTTGATATATTCGGTATGCTTAACGTGCTCAACATCACCCTACAAGGATGTGGAATTGATATGTTTGAAACGACTTCCAAAATTACATCATTCAAGCAAAAACTTGAAAGTTTGGAAACAGAAATCTGCAGTAGCAACCTACAAAATTTGAAGACGCTTCAGACCTTCATGTCTACATGTAAGTGGGAAGAAGCAGAACAAAATCTGGAGCAGCGTATCATCAAAGTAGCGAGCTCTCATGTGAACATTCTGCGTGATAATTTTGAAGCTTACTTTCTGAGTCATCAGGCAGCAGAATTAAAATCAAAGCTGTGGATTTTGAATCCTTTTGGTGAACAACAGCCTCCGGGACCTTTAGGTCAAATTCTTAAAAACGATTTCTGTCAACAGGCATTTTTTAATCGCGGAAAACATGCTGAATTTTGGGTCGGAGCTCTTGATGGAGCATACAAAGACCTGGTGATTCAAGCACTCAAAGTTCTTTTGCAAAACCCTACTACCTACTTGGCCGAAAAAGGGTTTAGTGCACTAGTTGACATCAAAACGTCAAAAAGGAGTTGTGTTCTTAATGAAACACTTGATGACCTAATGCGGGGAGCTTTGGAGCAAGACATTGAACCAAACTAGTTTGAAATTTCCCGAAATATTCAGCAGCAAATGAGTCAAATCATTAACATACTTCCATATTTGAATAAAAAACTGTTCATTCTTTTTGTGTGTAATAATTTTCGTTTATGTTGATGTCTTGGTAATTAAACAAAATTACTAGTTTTTTGTTATTCCTATGTCTAACCCTTCCATTGTTATCGTACTTGGAATAACTAATAGCTGTGTAAACTATTGTTGCGGCAAACGTCAACACAATATTTGTTTGTGCGGATTAAATTTTTGCAAAATAAGCAAGTGCGGATGGTACTTTCTAACGTTGAAAAGCACTGCCCTAGGGAACCGTTTTGAAGATGCTAACATGTGTAAATACTTGTGTATTGTAAACGTAAACGTTGTTCAAAATTTAAAATTTTTTTTCAGAATCTCGTTACTCACGATCGCTTCATAGATTACACACGACTTCTTATTAAGTCTATGTGAATATACCTTGTGCTATTTTGTTTTCATAGCTTGCTTGTGGTCCCTCACTAATTCATTCTTAATGTATATCATAGTTTATTTATTTATCATATTTTTGTAGTAACTCGCTCACTGGTCCTGACATATTTCTAATCATTCATTTTTCTTTTTAGTCGCAACACGCACGGATTGCTGTTGGTTGACAGGAGAGTGTGCCGAGAAGAACAACAAAGCAAGATCCAGCGAATAAACTTTCGTCCAATAAACTCAAAAGTTTTTGTTGCTGCATGCTACATCAAAATTAAAACAAGAAATCTACCAAAGAAGAAGTTATTTCAAATCAAATCGTGCGTTTTTACTTTCAAGAGTACATCTTAGTGCATTCTGAGAGCACATGCTCGGTGCACAAGTTTACGTCATTGTTCATAAAATGCTACTGTTTTATTATGACTTGATCGTTACAATTGGTACAACCACAGTTCATACTACAACTCGTTAACTTGCGGGCTTAAGCATTTTATTCAACGCAAATTCCAATCAACTCGAATACACGAATGAACCAACCATACTGCTTTTCACACCGATTATATGCTTGTTCTTTATGGTAGCAGCAACATAAAATCGAACTTTCCCCTTCAAGATCACCGGTTGTGGAAAGGGTCACACTCTTCTGAACACTCCTTGGCAGTTCGTGTTATGTTTAAGTTTATAGTATGCATCATTTTGTGTGTTTTATCGCCTCGTCTCTTGTCTGGGGGCGGGCTAGTGTGACGGCTGTCATCTCGCCTAGAATCGAAGCCTTGTTCTGTGCTCAACCAGCTTGTGATGCTAATCATGTGACTTTGCGTCGCTGTTGGCGTTTGCAAGAAGGTTGCTTAGAGCATGCACTGATTGGTGGCGTGACATTTGCCTTTTTCTCACTGTCCGAATTCAGACGCAGAAAACTATTTTGAGTTCTCTTTTGGATTTGGGACGACAAGCAACAACAGCAACCTTTTTTCAACGTCGACGTTTTCATTTCCATTTCAAATCAAGTATTTTGTTTGAACTTAATTTACAGTTAAATCGTTTACGTTTATTTTATTTTGGTTAGTTTAGAGATTAGTGTAATAAAAAATATTTTTATTTAAAGTTTATTGTGACGTTTGTATTTCTATTATATGGCGGAGTTAAATGCACATTAATTATTAGAACCATATGTCACAGTTTGCCTGGGAACTGGATGAAGTCTAAAGCTTGGTCTTGACCCGAGTGTCTTGTCTGAGGATCAAGCCACCGCAGGTGATTTGCCTGGAAACTGGCTATGGTTCAAGTCTAAAGCGCTATTTAGTAACTGGTTAAAGCATAAGTGAATAACTAACCTGAGAATCGAACTCGGTAGTTTTTGAATCTAAAATAAAAAGATTATCTAGTTTATGATATGGAATATTTTATAAGTTTTGGTTTGAACTTTATTTAGTAAAGCTTTGTGTTACTTGAAGTCGTTTCCTGTCGTGACCGTGCTGTAGCCGAATTTTCGGCGCCGTGGTGTAATCGTGCAGTAAAAAACAGCCGGTGACACTACCTGACCTGTCCGAAGTTCACCTGCGAAGCGCTACCTTTTGTTAATCTTGGTTACTTTTTTAGAACGTTACTTCGAATATGGGACAAGTATGGTGCAACAGAGCTTATACCTGTTTATCCCAATTTGCCTGAGAACCGAACTACCGAAGGTAGCGAGTCCAAAGTTTAAAATTTGTAAGGCTTCCCTGGAAATCAAACTACCGCAGGCGGTTAGTTAAAGTTTAAAATTTGTAACACTTCCTGGGAATTGAGCTACCGAAGGTGGTTAGTCAAAGTCTCAAGTTTAAAATTTGGACTAAACTTTAAATGTCATGGACCGTTCTTTGGATTGGCGGCTAGCTGTCGCAAAATCACTTTGAAGTTTGAAGGTTCTAACAATTCGATACTTTCAATCTAAAAAAATTAAAAAGTATGAAAAAATAATATTTTAAGGCATTTAGTCGATAACATAGAAATATGTCTGAAATTTGCTTGTATATTACTGTAATTCTGGAGTTTGAATAACTGCGGTATTGTGTTTCAACAAGGAAATGGCGAACCTGAATACAAGCTGGTCGATGTTATTGTTTGACTTTTGCATTAAAATATCGCAACAACGACAGCTAGAATATTATGTGAGTCGATATGGAAAGGTGGTATTATCTTCGACTTTTGCAATAAAATAGCGAGGGGCTGGTCGTTAGCTGTTGCAACCACATCTGTAGACCTCAGATGGCTTGTCACAAATTCGCCTTTAGAAAATCTTTTCAACTGTTTTCACTCGCCAGACTAAAACTTGTTAACGCTGTTTTGCTTACATGACGTAATATAATCCAATTTGTTTAATTTCCAATCGCCTTGGTGTCACAAGGACTAGCAAGTTTGTTAGCTGCGATACATACTCGAGAGTCATTCTATTAAAATGAACGTGTGTACGTATTTTCAGAAAACCTTTACTCGAAATGGTGCTATTATACTACATCACAAAAGAGAAGTATATGAACGGTTTTGAAATTAGAGTGCCAAAAATGTAACAGAAAATTTAAAAGAAAACCAGACCCTGACCGATATAACGCATCTGTCGCTGTTACCACCAGCGTCACGTTCAATTTCACTCTACCTAGGAAAAAAATAATCATTTATGCAAACCTCCATCCAAAAAATTGCGAATAATAAACCTAAACAAACACGCAGTACACGTTCAATGCCCAAGGTAAGCGGTTCAATCCCCAGCAGGACAACAACCTCCGAACCCTCAACCGACCAAGATTAAAAGTCTAGAATGCCACAGACGTTTTCAATATTGTTTTTGAAGGGAACCCTAAGTTTAGAAAAAAAAAGTTTGTTTATTTGACCAAAATTAAAAGCATGGAACGCCTTTTTTAATATCGTTTCCAAAGGGATCCCTAAGTTTTAAAAAAGTTTGCAAATTTACTTGACCAAAATTAGAAGTATGGAACGACTTTGTCAAAACATTGCTCCCAAAGGGAACCCTAAGTTTTAAAAAAGTTTGCAAATTTATTTCACCAAAATTAGAAGTATGGAACGACTCTGTCAATATTACTCCAAATGGTAACCCTAAGTTTTAAAAAAGCTTGCAAAATTATTTGATCAAAATTAGAAGTATGGAACGACTTTGTCAATATTACTCCAAATGGTAACCCTAAGTTTTAAAAAAGCTTTTAAACTTATTTGACCAAGAATAAAAGTCTGCAACGCCGCAGGCAGTTTTTAAAAAGTTTGTTCGTAAATGTATTTGACAAAGTATAAAAGTTTGCAACGCCACAACTTTGAAGCGAAAGAAATTAACATTTTTTACAAAAAAGACTTGCATTGAAAAATGTAAAACAATAAAAAAATTAAGATGTTAAATAGTTTTAGCGATATTTAAGCTAAAAAAAAACTTCGTATTTAAACTAAAAAAAATTTAAGTTAAAAAAAATCTATTGGCTGAGATTGACAGCTGAAATTGCAGCAAATATCCACCATTTCAACGCGAAGGGGCTATAAAACCATTTGACCGAGGGCTAAAACATGCATCGCCGCAGAATATCTTGAATTTTAGCGGTCTTATCGCGTCTCAGACGTCTTCGATTTCACCTCGAAGGAGTAAAGCTATGTTTGACCGAGGTTAGAAATTTAAATCATTACAGACGTCTATCGTTTTACCCCGAAAGGGTTAATTTATCAAGATTACATAAAAACTTCCATATCCGCAGACTTCTTCAGTTTTATAGGACTTACCGCATTGCAGACACCTTCAACTTTTACCCGAAGGATAAATCTTTCTACCCGAGATCTGAAGCATGCATCGCCGCAAATATCTTTTAAATGTTTCCGCAGAGAAAAAAAAACTAAGAAAAAAAATTAATTTCTCAAGTACAACTAAAATTCTTATCAATTTCGTGGAGCTGTTTGACTCGAATACCAATCAAAGGTTACTTCACAGCTCCTTTGTTACCAAACAACCAAACATCAGACTGTTTTTACAGAAATTTGACTGATATGACTTTATACCACTCCAAAAAGAAGCCCTTTCCTCTAACGTAAAGACAAAGTTTATAAAAAGTTCAAGTTTCAGACAGGTTTTTGGATCATTTTTCGTTGCAATTTTCACTCAAGACAGAGAAATTGTATGGTTTCATTATATTTTATTAAATTTATCCCTAAAAACAAAATATACCATAAAACTTCTACTTCAGCGCCATGGCGTTCTGTTCTTCAAGCTTTCCCTTATAGCAGCGTTCTATTGGAGGTGGTGTTCAATTAGAGGATGGCGCTCTATTTTTCGACTATCTGGTCAACAGTTTGGAAAAATAAATTTAATTAATGGAAAAATAAATTTAATTATAAATAAATTTAATTTAAAATAAATTTAATTAATGGAAAAATAAATTTAATTAATGGAAAAATAAATCGATCAGAGTCATCGTAAAAACGACGGCTTTATTACCATTTCGGCCTCGCTGTCGACTTTACTCAACTCAGGTTCACCACACTCTAAACTGCAACAAAAAAAGCATGGCACTATTTCTCTATATCTAATGATCGAACTAGACAATCGCTTGCTAAGAATTAGAATTTCAACCAAGCAGCTGGTGGAGGCACGTTATATTTCAAATGTTTCGCGGCCACTGCCAATAAGTTAGCGTTTAATGCGTGGCATGTTTCAAGAAAATCTGTCACCAATAGCTACAAAATTTTTACTTTCTTTCTTGGCCCTAAGTATAATAATGGTGAAAAAGGATGGCTAAGTATATTATTTAGCTTGTGCCCTTCAGTTGTTTTTATACTTATTTTGTGTATGTTTTGCTTTGTTCAAAGCGTACCTTTTAATCCGAAATTTAATCTAAAAAGATCTTAACACTGAGTTATTTTTGTAAAACAACGTAAAAATCTCTGATCGCTGGGGGTTTGCCCCCAGACCCCCTTATCATCTCCGGCGGCTGGGGACTTTGATCCAGACCCCAAACTTATGATGCAAATTTTAAGTTTTGACTCATGCACACCCCTTTGGAAAATCTTACTTAAGCCTACGCCACTATGCATATTGACAAGTAAAAATTTCTAGGCGGGCTGAGCTCTGCCTTGCCCCGTCTGGTTGTCGCTCCGAGTCAATTTTTTTCTACTGCGCTACCAGCAAGTCCTTATAAGCATACTCTTACACATTTTGATACCGTTGAAAACAGAAAAAAAAATACGTATTTTGTCGAATTTGAAACTCACTTGGATTTCGATTTTCCAGTTACCTTGAAAAAGAGTTTTTTTTTTCATAGTACATATCCAGAGGTAGTAGTAACGAAGTTGTTTTATTTGGTGATTTTACCATGATTTTGCTACGACCTGACGTAAAAAAAAAATTATTCTCATTCTATCGGGCAAAACTGCTTATTGAAAATATGTTCGTTTCGGTCTCGAACGTGAAATTTGTATTGTAGATAAAATCTTGAGATATGGCAAGTTATTTAAAAAATTTGTTGTTTTTGATGGGTACAAGCATTAGCAGTTGAGGCAGTGTTGTACTTTGAAACTACTTTCATTACAGAGAACTAATTTGGACTACTTTCACTTAAGTGAAAATAATTCGCCGTACATCAATTTTCACTTGAAGTGGATTTCAGAATAGCCAAAGTAGCAATACTTTTGTTTTTCGGCTACTTTGACCACCTCTGTATCTATCTTCTTTTGTGCTGATTTATTAATTCAACTGGAAACCAAGGATGGCAGTACGGTACGGTACGTTCAGAATTTGCGTACTACGTACCTTGCTCCTTGAACCGTATCGTACCAGCGTATCGTACTTCAGTTCAATTTTTGAAGCGTACCGTACCCGTATCATTACGAAAAAGGCGTTGTTACAAACGATAAAGTCTTTCTAACCCGGTCTTGTGATATGTGTCAGTTTGCCAAATCCTTTCTCGTTAAAGTTTATTTCTTAAATTTGAATATCTGCCAAGACTTGCCAATCCGAACCGTATTGTGTTTTTTGCAGGGCAACGATGCGTAGTATTATAGCCAACTTCAATAACGTGTAGGAGAGCTATGCTAAACTCTCCCAATCCCTTATTCCTTCTCACAACTGAGCACTTGATTTCCTTGTTTTTTTAATGGAATTTATAATTAATTGAATAAAGAAAAATACAGAAAAAAAATAAAATAACGAAGTAGTCTCAAAATACGGGCCAATTCAGGGCCTTTCTTCCAATCTATAAGACTGTCCCCTCACAGTCAATAGTCAAATCCATAAACAAGAACGAATAGGAAGGGTAGAGGTAAGGTCGTAAGGGTTAGGGGTAAGGGTCACAAAACCAGTGCTGGGCATCGCAAGTTTTTTTTTAAGTCCGCAGTCCGCAAATCCGCAACCGAATTTCAATTTTCTTAATCCGCAACCGCAAGTCCGCAATTGGACGTTTAAAAGCTTAGTGCGCAACCGCAAGTCCGCAACGACGTTTCAGGATTCTTGAATCCGCAACCGCAAGTCCGCAACTTCGTAATTTTTGAAGTCCGCAACCGCAAGTCCGCAACTTCGTAATTGTTAAAGTCCGCAACCGCAAGTCCGCAACTTCCTAATATTTGAAGTCCGCACCGCAAGTCCGCAACTTTTTACGAACCGAGTAGAAGAGTTTTGCAATCAACCACGTCCCGTAGTGATCTGTTTAGAGTTGATTAGCAAAAATAAGTCAAAAGTTGTGACTTGTGGGATGTAGAGCAAGCGTATGGTGGATACACTCCACGCAATAGAAGGAATTACTCGCAATCGTTGATTGTAGTAAATGTATCACAGCATGACTTGTTATTAAGCTGGTTTTTCGAATGGCAAACTTAAGAATTGCCCAGCTCCTCTTACTTTCAGGTCCAACTCAAAACAGATTTAAACGCTTGTAATTTTGGTTTAAGTTTTTAAGTGACTTGGCTAAGGGTTTGTATCCCCAAACCCTCCTGGTTGCGCTACTGCTTATATTGTACAGTAGGTGCCTAAACTGCACGAAAGCATTGTGCACAACCCACCGACGAACCCTTAAAAATGCTACTATGAAGCTAGGAATTCGGAGATTAAAAGCCATTGAATTACAGTGAGAAGCCATCAAATAGCAAAGCACAATTCGCATTTCTGCTTGCAACAATATATTTTTAGAAAACAATTTTTTTCGAGACAGGAAAAGGCAAAGGCAGTAGAAGGCAAAAATGCATTCATATCACTAATCGCATTACTAAATTTTTAGTCTCTAGTTTCAAAAAATACTCTAGAAACGAGACAACCTCATGCTACCAGCAGTGCCGTCGCCAGACCAAACGAATTGAGAGGGCCCCAGCCAAAAATGGGGGCACTATAAAATGGACTGAATTTTTGCTCATAAAAACTGATATTTTAAAACTGCAATTTTGTATTTATCTTTGAAAAAAGAGACATATAAGCCCGGCAGCGTTTATTAGCTCGTTCGCATGCGGCCCGTATAATCGCTTGAAAAATTTGTTTGCAGGAGTGAATGCAACCAGAAAGTCAACCAGGATTATGCTAAGAGAGAGGGGGCGTGAACCAAAAGGAATATTTTTTGCACAAAAATTGTCTGATTTAGGTCCCGTGCTGAACAAACCGTTGCTACTCAAGCGTGTTACAGAGGAGGCAGAGCCCTCAGCTCCTGGGCGATTTTTGCAATTTTGCGGCAAAAATTGCGATTTTAACGCCATTTAAATCACATTTAGCACGTTTTAAAACCATACCTATTATTACAGTAAATTGCTGAAAATTCAGAAATCATTGAAAGATTTTAATTGTCTAGCCTCTTGAGCCCCCATATACTTCAGGTCAAGTCCAAAACACGTTTAAACGCTTATTCTTTTGTTGATTGTATTTTCTAAACGACTTGGCTAAAGGGGGCTGATGACCCCTTAGCCCCTTCCCCCTGGTTGCGCCAATGACTGCGACCTAAAATAAATCTTAAGTGTGCTCTAAAAAAAAACAGCTGGTCTTTTAAAGAAATGTTTTCACGTATTGTTTCAAGTCATTATCACTAACGAAATACCGGTACCGCTTCTGTAGGCATATATCCCTATTCCGCGACACATCCGTAAAGGCGTGTTAATAAAACGGACTATTGAGTCACATTTATGTACAGCAGCTGGTGGCCAGCAATTTTGCGAACAATCGAGAAAACTTCAAACGAGAATCATGTTTGAAAATTATTATTCCTTTTTCCATTATTGCATGTTGTCTAGTTGTTACGTGATGCTCCAAAAAAGCATTCTGAATGAACCGAAATGGGGAGCACTAGCAGTCGTAAGGGGGGACGGCGCCCCTGGCCCCTACGTAGCGACGGCACCGCCGGCCCCACCATAGCAACGGCACTGGCTACCAGTACAAAAAATGATAACCCAGTGGCTAATTTTGTGAACTCACGATAAAAAACAACAAAGCCATACTTTGAACCAGGGCTGTAAATTCGAACTTAAACTCAAAAAAAGTCGGTTGTTTTGCCGAACTCAAAAAAACAGTGTTGACTCCAATTTGAATCAGGTTAGACCCGCTCCTAATAACCTGTCTCGCCGCACACCATATTCTTCATATTTCTGCAGTCATACCACATTTTGGATATAAATATAGCAATGTTATTCCTCACAGAACACAAAAACTTTGATTCATCCAAAAAAAGCACGGCAAAACAAGAAGTCAATCATCAGCTAGCCAAATCAATATCAATTAACTACAATTTACTAGACCAAAATTTACGCTATTGATTATACTGACACTATACTGGACTATGCTAGACTATACGATAAAAAACTGCTTCGAGGTCGCATTATAGAAATAGAAACATCAGCACGTTAACATTTTACGTAACCAACTTACTACATAGCTAACTTGATACACTTATCTACGAAAATTTGAGACACCATATCACTCGTGCTGTCGAAGACAGTCTAATTTGAGCACTAGTTGCAGACTTAAAGATTATGAGATTAAGCGTCTGAAGGCAATAGAGTTAAAATTACCACAAAGACAGTTGTAGAAGATTCTTAAAACAAGCACCAAAGAGGGTTCTAAAATGTTCTAAAAAATTAACCAACTATTTGCATAAAAGATGAGAACGCGGCATGTATTCGTTTCTCACGTTACCAAACAGCATGTCAACAAAAAGAAAGCGATTAAGTCAAAAAGCAGACTTAGTATTTATGTCAGCCTGAACTCGAAAAACTTGATATTTTTGCCGAACTTGAACTTGAAAAAATTAAATTGATTTTTCATGTTTGACTGGGTGAAAACATGACTATTTTACGAAAATAGAAAGGAATTTCAATATTTGTATAAAACTTGCGGAATTGCGGACTAAAATTAAACATAGTCCGCAACCGCAAGTCCGCAATTTAAACTGCTAAAGTCCGCAAGTCCGCATTTCCGCAACTTTTTTCGTAAGTCCGCAATTGCGGATTTGCGGACTTGCGGACTAACTTGCGGACTTGCCCAGCTCTGCACAAAACGCAATTGACCCAAGTTAAGCAGCATTTAACACGCCTCACCAAAAACTGATACTGTTCACTTCACTATTTTTGTCACTACTGAGTTTTCAGGCACAAAGCAGGTTTAAATAGTTCCAAGTAGAAGAAAACACATGGGATCGCCTATTGTCTAGCATCAAAGGCCAGAAATTAACAAACAAACGTTGTCAGCTGCTACTTCTACAGTCGCCTCAAAACAAATAATGCACAAAAGAACATTCTTACAACGATTCTAAATACGGTCCAACTAGCGTTGAAGGTCTTTGAAGATGCGCCTTTGAAGATGAGCTAATTAGCAGCTTGTTTTTAACAAAGGACAATAATTACTTATTAATTTAACTTAAACACCGATTAGACAATGACAAATAATCTTTTCGATTTAAGTCACAAGATTGCGAAATCCAATAATTAATCAGACACCAATGCACAAACAAAGATTTAAAATTGGGTCTTTAGTCATTAGTTGAAAGCGGGGCAGATTATTTTTAATGATTTTAACAGGCGTACTGTACCAGCGTACCGTACTTTTTTGCAAAAATTGAGGCGTACCGTACCGCACTTACGTACCGTACCGTACTGCCATCCTTGCTTTTAACTACTCGCAACTTTAACTGTCTTTGAAATCACCAGCTTATACATCAGCGATCTCAATTCATACATTTAGCGTAGGTTTCAGCTGTTTTTTGCCTCTGTACACAAAAATTCGGAAAAGTCTAGGATTTTTAATTCAAAGAGCGTACCAACGTACCGTACCTGTACCTTTACAAAAAAAGCGTACCGTACCAACGTGCCGTACCCGTACCATTACAAAAAAGGCGTATCGTACCAGCGTACTGTACTTCTTGGCAAAAATTGAGGCGTACCGTACCGTACCAACGTACCGTACCGTACTGCCATCCTTGCTGGAAACTTCTTTTGGCTTTTTTAGTCGGCAGAGATAGCTTCATGGCTTCAGTTGTAAGCTTCGAATTGCTTAAGGTTTCTTATGCTTCTGCTTGTGCTGTGCATTTCAACTTACCTCAAAAAACCTTATCGTGTCGAATAATTCACACGTGGCCAAAAAAACTTCACAGCGAGAGGAGCCTTTTTCTCTTCAATTCTCTTCGTTTTTTCTTCGCGCGTCAGTTTCTAGTCTACTAATAAAGAGTCTATGTTTTAACAATGGAGTGAACACACAGTATAGTTAATTTTTTGTGGCTTTAGTTTTTAGCACTTTTTCCTTTTAGTCACTCCGTTTTTGCAGCTTTTAAAACAAAAGAAGCGGAGTTATATCGACTTGGCTTTCAGTGTTTCACCCGTTGTTGGTTTGAAAAAAGTACCGGTGGGCTAGTTAGGGGTTGTGATTTTTCTAACGAAATTTTTAATAAGTTCCAGAAGTTCAGTTACCTGTCTGCCTATACTACTTAGGGAGTTTTATTTAAGAACTGCTGCTGTTTAGGAATTTTAGGAACTGGTAGGAATAAGAAAAAAGAGACTCTAGGTTTAGGTTTGAAATACCCGTAGGCCTACTGTGGTTGTATCCAGGCAGGACGTTAATTACGGTAGTTAGAAACAGCAATTGCAATGGGTTGGGATTATGTTTGGCTATACTGTAAAGTGTGGTAGAGTAAGTTTAACTGTTATAGTTAGGTCTGAAATTAGAATTGCATGCTGCCTGATCCTCAGATCCTGTGATCTGTGAATTGGCCTACTCAGTATTGTATTAGAAAATTAGAAAGTCAACCACATGGCAAATTCTTACTAGCCTATTCTTATGCTTTATTTTCGCGTATCATTATCTGTTATTGTTGTTTGTCTTTGTCAATCGAGGCAAGCAGAGCAGAACAAGTGAGGTGTTATCGGAACCGGTACCATTTCATTAGCGGTAAGTTCAAGGATCAGACAGTCAGAGTGCTTTTGATGTCCCTAGATATACCGGTGGTTCATTCAGTACAGTCAACAGCAGGCCTATGAAATGTCTATGGAGGTGCCAGTAGAGTAATCTCAAGTAATTTCGGACAGGGTGAATTCCCGACAGCCAAGGGTAATTTCGGACATGGAAACAAAATTGCAATTATTACTTATGTTTTTATATTACCTTTATTATTGTAGATTTTTGTTTTGGTGATTAAATAATTGCCTGGTCATTTTATGTGCAATAAAACTATTCTCCGTAGGTGCTTTCTGCTTTGGTTTACAGATTAGGTTAGATAAAAATTTGTCGTATACATTGTAGCTAAACACGCTCTCAAAGCCTGTACTCTAAGCAAACCAGATTCCTAGTAAGTTTGTTTTTCATTACTCTAATTTTTTTGGAAAAAAGTTAAATACATTCCTATTTCGTATCCAAATCTTACTTTGAAAAACCCATAAGAGAATGAGTTTGGGAGTCAAAATGACTGCAAAAGAAAAACAAATTTAGGGAATAGCTTGGGGGTAAAAATAAAAAAAACTTAAATTGCTGTATTTACTAAAAGGACTGTGCATTAAAAAGTTACAAGCTGCCCTTGCTAAATCCACGATTCGCGGCAGAAAGTCACAGATTAAATCATATGACTGGCGTCACCGTCAGAGTGGCTTTTACCTGTAATTTAAGATGGCTGCCAATTCATTCAAGTGCATTTGTAGAGTAAATGTCTTAACTTGCAATTTAGCCATGGGAAAGGTGTTAAAAGGGAAATTTCAATCAACATGGCTTAGGCTTTTTCATTTTGATCAACATGGTGCAATCACTAAATTGGCACTAGATTCAGATTGGTGCGAATATCCGACGGAAGTATTAAAATTTTCAAAAAAGTGTATACCCAGTTATGCTTCTTAGGATATTATTCTAGTTTAAAATTTTTGTAAATCTGTTGTCGAAAAGTATCAATTTTGCACTTGTGCCTTAAAAACGCAAATGTCCGGAATTACCCTTTGAGGATAATTCCGGACATGTCCTTTCACACCAATTTTGTCATTCATTCCTTAAATATTTTTTTTTGAATCAGCGTGAAAATATGGGAATGTGGGAAATGAATCCAGAGCTTTTGAAAAACTTTTGGTTTTTTGGTAGACTGAAAATAATCGCAAGAGGTCACACTGGCCACTACGTGAGCCAAAAATCATACAAGCCACTCGTACACAACAGAATTTCAGAGACTGCAGGCAGCAGGTTGCAGATGTTTGGCTTAGGAAATAAAATTTATGTAAAAAAATAACCATGCTAAAATGAAACATAACCTCAAAAATGTAATTCTTCAAAGTTCGAAATTAATGCTTACCTGAGGTGAGCTGAAATCACCTTAGGCAAGTTATTTTCTGGTTTCTCTTGTCCCACAGGCAAATTAACAAAACACAGGATTGATTGAGAAACCCGAATTACTGGTACAGTACCTCTTTTGCTGCAGTAAAATAAACATGCAAGTAAACAACGCTTTTGCTTGCTTTTAGCACGATTACTACAATAGCTTGATTGCACCCACATCATTAATTGCAATTAGCGCTTACTAATCGCACGCTGATCCATTGGATACTCAGAAACGCTTGCAACTTTTATGGTACAAAATGTTGTGATTGTTTTTTTTGCAAAAAAATTTTCCATGCTTCTCGTGTTGACTGTTGTTTTGAATATTACAAGTAGTAGCAGACTTTAAGGATGGCCATATTCGAATCTCAGGTAATTCCGAATCGAATCCAAATCACAAATGTCGAATCTAGAATTTTGAATCCTCATTTCGAATCTGATTTACAAATAAATCAAGCCCTATGCTGCAAATCATGATCAAGTGTGTAAACAATTGTATTTCAAAACTTACAAAATTAAAAACATACAATATACATGGCCGTCGTCAAGAAACAGCCAATAGCCATCGCTGATAACTTGTTTGCATAAGCAAAATTTGTGCTTGCTGTTTTAATTCGTGTGTGTATCATAGCACAAATGGTGTGTAAGTGCCTTTTAGCCTGTGTGCATCACACCATTTTGCAACCGCATCACACGTTTGAGCACTTGACTTTGATTCTAAAATCAATTGCGTAAACTATGTTTTGCAATATTTTTTTTTATTTCGAATCGACAGTACCAAAAAAAAATTCTGAATCATTTCAGATTCATTTCAAATCGAGATTTGATAATGGACATCCCTAGCAAACTCACGACATTTTTAACAGTAGAAAATTGAGCAAAGGCAGCTTTAAAAAATCAAAAGGTCTAGAAAACAACATTTTGAACTTTATTCCCCATTAGTGACTCCACTACACCAAATTTACTGTGCCTATTTGTGTCTGGCTAGTAGAAGTTTCCTTAGGCAAACCAACATTTGCTGTTACTTTACTGATAAGCAAGTTGTTAAAAAAGTTAATTTCGATCCCAGTAAACCTTAAAATTTTCAAAAAAAGTACAATGAGAAAAAAAAATTATAAAATTCAATCTCAAACCAATAAATGTGCATGAGCAAAAATTAGAAAACAAATGTATGAAAACTTTTAAGAAAATGAATAATTTGGCTCTGGCACCTAAAAGTCCCAGAAGCTGGACGTAATCATCTCGGGTGTTCAAAACCTGGTGCATAATCATGCTAATGCCTAAAAGTACTGAAGCGTAATAGTTTCTGTGCCTAATCGTTCTTAGTTCATGCTAAAAAGTTTTAGACAGCGTAATGTATCGGCATCTCTGCTGGATAATATGACATAACAATTTGTCCTTTACAGGTGCACTTTCATAGTTTATTGCTCAGAATAATTTATAGATTATTTGGTAAAGTGTCTACCAAGTTAGGCTGCTGTAATCAGCCTTTTTTTGCAATGGCACAGTTGGGGTAAGTGTGGTTACTCTTGTTGCAATGTTCAGTTGACGCATATTACTTCGAGCCAAGTCAACTCACCACGACAAACTGACCGCGAACCAACGGTTTCGTTACAGTGATTTCGTCGCAGTGATTTTGTCACAAAGTGAGGGTTGGGGCAAGATGGCTCTGGGGATAGTAAAAATATATTTAGGATCGCCCTTCTCAGCCAATCGGCGTTGTTCGCGGTCAGTTTGTTCGCGGTCAGTTTGTTCGCGGTCAGTTTGTCCGCGGTCAGTTTGTCACGGTCAGTTGTCGTGGACCCTATTACTTTGGCTCATATGTAAATCAAGATCTCTAATGGATTCTTGAGTCTACTTGGAGACAGTGAACATTTGAATTCAAAAAATTAGTTATGATAAAATTTATGCTAAAGCTTGCAGTCCCAAATTTTCTTAATTTTTTTTCAAAACGTAATTGTGAAATTAGAACTTTAATTGATGTTATTAGGCTTTTCTTGAATGTGCTAAAGAATTTGAACAAGAATTAGAACTTAATTTTTAAAAATGTGTTGAATCTGAGTTTTTGTTGAACCTGTTTTGAATTGTAGATATTTTTTTGCTAATGTATTGTGGTTATTAGCAGTGTTTCCTTCTATGTTTTAAGGGACCATTTACCTTTTTTTTTGTCTGAAACTCGAGGATTTTGCTTGTTCCCACCAGGCTGATTTTTATCAGCAAATCAGTTTCTCATTAGATTACCGCAAATAATTTTGGCAAAATCTAAGAGAGAATTTTTTTAGTCCCACGGTAACTATGGACAAGAGTTGGATCTATCACGAGTGCTTACAGTGTAAGCACATCTCATTTCCCCCATGAGTAATTCAAACGGTAGAACAGTGGACTGCTAAAACTAAAGCTTGCAAAAACTCAACAAAAAAATGGGAAAAATTTGTGACTCTAAATGGTGACTGATATGTAGAGAAGCCATAAGGGCCACAACTTAAATTAAACTTTTTGACTCATTTACTTCAGAGTGACGATACTCCCTTGTATCCTTGAAAAAAGTTGAGAAATTTGTTGAAATATGACATTTAGTATTCTACAAACAATGCTGGATTGGATATGAAATTAAAGGCACATTAATGTATTTTGTGGTAAATTTGAGTCCAAATATTTTGAAACAAATTTGGGCACCAGCAGGTTAGCAAAAAAGTTCAAGGAAACACTGAATACCAAATTTGTCACTGTTTTTGCTAAAAAAATGCTGATTTTTCAAAAAAATCACTTGAATAGTTGGTTACATAGTTTGTATCTGCATTTAATGCAAATGTATTTTTAGTCCATTTTCCAAAGTCAAGTTATAGATGTGACAGTCCAAAAATGAGTTTTTTTATAATCTAAACTTCCAAGCTTTTTTTACAAGTTTTTAAAATCATAGTAATGCTTCAGTAGGATACTACGGGCAAAACCAATGGGTTTTTTATGTTTAGTGCAATAGTATTTAATTATGTATGTGTGAACTCTATTTCTCTTGACCCAACTGTTCTAGGGATGTTGTATTTAAACATGTCGTTATTAGCGTCAAAGTTGCCCCGTAAATTGCCATTGTTTTGCTAAAATCAAGGACACTACAATGTGTTTAGGGTAGAATATCTATGAAACAGTTCCGCCAAAAAAAAATGTCAACACCAATGTAATATTATTGCACTAATTTTAAGGAGTCTTGACTTTACCTGCATTCCCATTTTAAATTTATGAAGTAATCTAGCCAGTTTGTTCAGTGGTTAATGCATTCACCTTAGAATGAGATGTCTGAAGCTCAGCACTTGGTTCCGTTAAATCAGACACAGCTTTAGTTTAATATTTACTGTAGTTACTAAGAACTGTGGAGCCCATATGCAATGCCCAAAGTCCGAAAGTGAACCCTGACATGCTACAGCGTAATTCATGCTGCAAGAAGAGCAGTTTTTGGTGTTTCAAAATATTGGTATTTCATTTTAGTGGTTATGGAGTAAGCAGCAACCTAATCACTGCAGAACAGCGGAGCAGAGAACGTGAAAGACGGCGGTATGGAAATGAGAAAATTGAAGGCATTCCTCCATCATTTCCAGAGCCACGTAAAATAACTGTAAGTTTGTACTTTTCACAATTCATAGCATACCGGTTTTGAATCTCAGCATCTACTCAAAGCTGTATGAAAATCAATAGATCTTGTGCTAAACATGAAATTTCTCAACACCGAAAATTTCAACTAAGGTCTGGAGGGTTGCTAGTATGTATGCAAGACAACTCTGAAGTGTATTGACTTGAGTTGATCTTTGCTCAGCAATCGTTTTTAGTCTAGTAGATTGTACAGAGACATTTCTTTCTCATTTTGCATACTCATGTGATTCAATTTGAAAAATCCACATTTTTACCTGCATTTACTCACTGCATGTAAAACAACCGAACCTGATGAGAGCGTTTATGGTAACACCAAAAATGTTGGTGGCATTTTTTGTTGCTGTTAGTCAGCGTTTACAGATTAGTTTTATAGTTTGGTAAATTTTGTGTTAATTTTTTCCCATTTCTGTTTCTGTACCAGTCTAGATTATTTTTAATTGATGTATCGGTACAATCAGCGATTTTTCGTTTTTTTTTTTTTTTTTGACATCAGTTTCAGATTGAAGAAAAATGTATCAATTTCCCGATCCGATACCGATTCTCTTATAGCACTAGGCAATGAAAATGGTATGAGTATTTATCTGCTCCCGCGTCTTCTGTTGGCAGTGAAAGACTTTTTAGCATTGGAAATATCATTCATACGCCAAACGCAACCGCATGGGTCATGATACAGAGAAATGCTTATGCTGGTACATCATAACCTAACTACAATGGATTTTGATTATTGACTGTATTCAATCTAAAAATAGCTTTTTTTTAGTCTTTCTGGGATGGTTTTTGTGCTTTTAAGTTTGGCTGTCTCATTTTTTAGACTAGTTGTTTATTAAACACACCGACACAACTGCTCGTATATGGTTAGTATATGCATTACGAAACTTGTCTTATAAATATCCTTTGAATCTCAGCTTTTACTCAAAGCTGTATGAAAATCAATAGATCTTTTACCAAACGTTAAATTTCGCATCACTGAATAAATTTTGACTTAGATCTGGAAGTCTACTGTGTATGCAAGACAACGCTAGTAAAGGTAAATACAGTGGAGGTAAATGAAAAGAAAAGGCATTTTTAGCAAAAGATTTTACAATATGAAGACTTGAATTTCTAATCAATTTTTGTCAGCTAAAGAAAGAAATATGGTATATGCCAGTATTATTCATGTCACAAAATAAAAGTTCCAGGCACGCAAGCACCTCATGCTCCAATAAATTGCATTTGTTTCGATCAAAAATTCTAGAAATCAGATTTGTATTAAATATTGGAATCATTTATCGGATCGGAAATAAAGAATTTTTCTCGCATTGGAATCGGGCAAATTTTCGGTATCGGTACATCACTGATTTTTTTTTTAACAAATGATGGTGTTTTCTTTTGAGGATGTCAGTTTTTTCCAAGCTTTGAAAAGCTTACACCATGAAATAAGGTATACGTGCTTTAATTCGTTTCAGTTCTGTGCCACCCTCAAATTGTTCGTTAATTTAACTTATTGGAATGTTAGGGTTACTTTGTATTTGGTCAAGTCCTTATTAAGCGCTTACATACGTGCGGCATGCTGTAGATTGTACTGTATTAATGTGACGTTGTGTGTTACGTCAAAGAGTCGTGCAGTGGGTAACCCGTGAATGCACAGCATTGAAGCTTGACTGGATGTGACAGCGATGATTGGCAGTGATAAAACGTAATTGAATACTGATGTATTTTATCCCTCCGGATAAACCGTATGGTAAAATCTCGCAATCGCAGGCAAGCGAGTCTTACCTATTTACCACCTTCAATCAATCAATCAAATCAAATTTTTTATCAGAAGTAGCAAACACTGAACGAGGAGGTGCTATTCAATATGTTTCATCATCATATTCTCAGCAGCCAACTACAATCTGATAGGGAGACAGCAAAGTGACCATGCGGTTAGCTAAGTCAACTGCAACCCTAGATTAAAGAATTAGCACTTAGCGGACGCGCGCTTCCTTGGAAACTTTGCTTTTAACTCAGTAATTTTTGATAAATGAGCATCGAAATTTAATTTGAACGTAGAAGTTAAATTTTGAAAGAATATGGGATAAAGGAAATAATACACTTTTAAGATCTCTATTCTTCAATAACGTTATTAAGAAATCCATATTAATCTGTACTACATATAGAACTTTTTCAGTTTAATATACGAACAATGTGAGGGTGGCACAGAATTGAAATGAATTAAAGCAAGAAACCTTATTTCATGGTGTAAGGTTTTCGGAGCTTGGAAAAAATTGACATCCTCAAAAGAGAACACCACCATTTGTTATAAAAAATAATTGACTCGTACAGTACAGATTCTTTTCACAAGCTGACGGCCTCGGGCGAAAATCGATTTGTTAATATATTTGTACAAAACCTGTTAAATTGATTGGATTTTTGCTTCGAATGTTTTTATGAACAAAAGGCACCATAAATTTTAGTTCATCGAAATAATGCGAAGGCTAAAAATTTTACATGAAGCTTGAATAGAATAAAAGTTGGCGGGTGCAACTTGTTATCGTGGTCGCCTGCTCGATCTGTCGCGATTCTCTTCATTGTTTGCGCAGCGCGCTGTGACGCATTGCAACGCTCTAGTGATTGATAACAGCCAGCAGTTTGCTTTGCTTCTCTATGTAATATCGCGGCCACCGAGCTGGTTTTGTCGATGCGTTGCCTTGCCATCGTATGCATTAGTATTAGAAATAGCTGACAAATGTTATCCTTCTTCGCTCAATAAAAATAAGAGGTTTTTCCAAGTTTGCACCAAGTATGTAGTGGATCCATCAAAGTAGAATATACCATTATACCCCTTCTGGTAAGCATAAACTAATAAAAACAAATGTATAATGAATTCCAATAAAATAATGGCGAATCGTAGTTGTGGTTCTCCTACAACTCAATTGTTGTACCTCTGGACTTTTGGGCTTAGTTTGGCAAAAAGCCACGATAGGCAATATTTCTTCGAGCCAGTTCAACCGACCGCGACAAACTAACCGCGAACAAGCTGACCGCGAACCAACGGTTTCGTCACAGTGATTTCGTCACAAAGTGAGGATTAGTGCAAGATGGCTCTGGCGATAGTAAAATATTTCTGTAACCGTCCTTCTCAGCCAATTGGGGTCAGTTGGTTTGCGGTCAGTTATCGTGGACCCATATTTTCTTAAGTTAAACTCCACAGCTAAAGCATGAGTGCTAGAAACGATATTTTCACAGCACATCGATTAATCTATGTGCTTGTTTGAGTATAAATAGTAAATTTTACAAAATTTTGCTTCGACAAGTTTGTTTGTTGCAACAAAAATGCATAACACTGCTACTGTCAGTGTTTTGACAGCGAAGAAAAGTCGTGTTCGTGTTTGATTGATTTTATTCATCTTACAATACATCGACTTCAAGATTGTGACGTGATTAATTCGTTTGGTAAACGAGCCTGCTTTCTTATCGTTATGATGTTGTGAAGTGCAAAAATTCTTGAAACCGATCTAATTACAGCCTGGAGCGCTTTTAAGCAGCTAATTTTGTGGTGTAAGCTACGCCTAGATCAGACCTATTTGTATTTCCAATCGAATAAAGCTTTTCTGTATCGTGTTTGAGAGTTTTATGACGTTTTTTTGATTTATTTGTGTTTCAGTTTCTTCTGGCATTGTTTGATTCATGTGAAAAATGCAAATTTGTAACGGTCACAAACAACCCATTATCATCCTTGTGATCTTTTAATTCATGACATCTTCGTTCTGCAGGTCTTGCAGAAAATTGTAGGCGATTTGTTTGCAACTAAAGGCCAGATTTTTGTAATTTTTCGGCATCTCATCTGCTTCGCAAAGTACATCCAGCGGTAGGATTCACGACAACTTACCACGCAAATTGTCCGCGAAGCAGCTGGCCGGCCAACTAACTTTGATGTTGGTGGTCAGTTTGTAGAGATCAGTTGACTTGATACGTAGCAAAAAAGTTGGTATTTTTCACGGTCATTGCAAATAAGTTAGGCAGTTGCCTTCATACATATCGGTGTATACTTGATCTTTGAAAGGATTGAACGATTCTGCTATTAATCTAGGAATCAGCCAAACCAGTTGACTGGGAAAATTGTGTATAATAAAAACTATTGCAGTTCAGAGAGCTGGATGGGGATGTTTCTTTACACTGCTAGTTTTCATTAGCAACTTTTAAGAAATGAGGAGATGATCAAGCTAACTTATACGCAACATAGTGGCTAGCTCTACATTTCTAAAGTATTGTCAGAATAATCAGTTGTAAGTCTTCATTTTGTGCACGTAGTTGTACACAAATGTACAATGTACCTCTGTCTAGTTTTCCACTCAAAATTCAAGTTTTACTTAAAGATGCTGTTAGTAATTGTTAGAAAAGCAAGCGAATGCTATTTTGCTTATTCCACGTTATGATAAATGGTTTTGTGCTTGAGCAGTGAAATCCAAAGCGACTGTTTGGCAGTTTCAAACGTCGTTTTAACTAACAATGTCTCATGTTTCGCAATCAACTGCTGGACTGAGGTATTGAGAAACTGCCATTGATGCGTATCTCTGAAGGTAAACACTGTTAAGCTTTTCAAACAAAAGCCTGTTTCTAACTGACCGCGATCCCGGCCTAGTCCATTGTAGAGTAGTTAGTCTTTGAAGTGAAAATTGTTCCGCAATCGTATCTTTGTTATTATTTCCTTTGCCATTTAGGGAAATATTGAGTAAACCAACGTACGGGTAATAGTGCGGCTGATTTTTGCAAAAGTTTAGTTTCAATTCAGCCAATTAGATGCTACTGACAAAGTTTGGGTAACAGCAGTACAATTTTTTGATCAAAGCATATTTTTGCAAGCATAGGCCTTCCAAGGTACATTCTCGCTGCTAAAAGTCATAAGCTGTCTCCCATGTGATTTACTCTGTGAATTTGGTCCAACAAAGCGTTGTGCATGTGTAACGTCGTTGTATTCCAACGATGGTTGCTCTCGCTGTAGTTTTCATCTCGACGTTGTATGACTATGATGTGTGCGACATTGGCGGGTCAGAGTTAAAGTGTTTATTCATTTGTAGAGGTGGAGCATTAGACCGGTATTCCATAAGAAATAGGTTCGAATTCCTGTGGAAGGACAACTTTTTCACGTTGCTTTATGTACCGTATATAATCGCCATTCTAGTGGCTTTTTCTAGGCTTCTGCCCTCGAATCAACTCAACTGACCGCGATTCATCTGGCGGAGGTCCATGACTTTTCGGCGCTACCATTTCGGCGTAGACCTTTTCAGCGCCAATTCAGTGCCTTTTGACTAACCCTAACCCTAAATAACTTAACTGTCAAAGAGCACCGAATTGGCGACGAAATGATCTGTGCCGAAAAGGACCGGCAACGAAATAGGTGGCGCCAAAAAGGTTTGTGCCGAAAAATGGTCGCGACAAAAAGACGTGATCTCATCTGGCCGATAACTAATCCAAATGCTGACGGTCAGTTGTCGTGGACCCTTTTGCGTTAATGTCGATTTTTTCATTTTATATTATCATGTTGCTTTTTAACTGTGAAGTTAAATGTTACAGTATACTCAGATTCTAATATCTCTAACATCTTAATTTTGAAATTATTGAGGTAGCAGTAAAATACATTTTAAATGAAAATCTTGTAAATTTGGTGTTGCTATGCTTGAAAAGGTTAATTATCATCCAGTGCAACTTACTTGATATTTCCGGATCTATTATTTCTTATTGCTACATGCTGCCTATTGAGAAACTAGACGTGCACAAAAATCTGTGATATATGCTCAGTTGTACGCAGTATTCACGTTTGTATTTGTGATTATTTCATTTTCCACTGTAGCATTGTCAGAGGTATTACCGTGTAGTTTGTTTTCAAAACAAGTTTTGGGGTGGGTCCTCGGCCACT
This sequence comes from Trididemnum nubilum, assembly GCA_963965965.1. Lineage (NCBI taxonomy): Eukaryota > Metazoa > Chordata > Ascidiacea > Aplousobranchia > Didemnidae > Trididemnum > Trididemnum nubilum. Next base: position 34,146,075 of record OZ014490.1, read on the forward strand.
GCAATAAATTCCGGTCGGCGTTTGTGAAAATTTGTAATTTTTACGTCCATGTAGAATATAGATATTCGAATAAAACACGAAAAAAATTAGGCAAAAGTTGCATTTTTGAAGATAGTTCAGTAAAAGGAATTTCAGCGAGAAGGCATTGTGGTTTCTAAGAGGGGCCATCTTTTAAAATATGGTTGTACATCTGGGATTCCTCACCTTAGTCACATGCACTCTTGAAAAGGCTCCAGCGATGCACGTCGTTGGCAAATTGCCTGGCACGGTGCATTTTTGAGGCTTTCATGTTCGGTGTTTTGGGAACATTTTTAAAATTAAATTATTGTGTTGGTTGTAGCAGAAAAAACTGTCCTCGATTGAAACCACAGTTTTCCGCAAGAATTTAATCATCGTGAACCGTTTTGTATAAAAGAGAGTGTCGAGGACAACAGTGTGCCAGTTAAAATTTGTAGTCCGAGGCCTCCCCTTGTGTACCTCCAAACATTGCATAGTGTGAAGAGTGCAACTCCACACAACCAGTTCTAACTGTTGTTGAAATGATAAGTTTGTTTAATAGCAAGCTCTATTTTGTAGCAATATTATTTCAATTGACTAAAAAAAAATTATTGTTACCACACTGCGTTGCAAGCTTTTACAACGAAATAACTTTTAAGCCAGTATCATTTGCTTATAGTTGTGGAAATGCCCTTTACGTCGAATTGTGAGGAATTACTTAGCAGTTCAAAACCGGAAGCTGTATATTGCGCGTTCAACCATTCTTGAAATAATTTATTGGTTTTGTTGCTCGACTTCACATGCATTTTTCTGGCTTGTCATTCCGACAGAGTATTGCGTGTTACTGCTGAGCCACTCATGTCTGATATCTTGACCCGAGCTTTGATGGGCTGAACAGGGCGACTTTTATTCATTAGCAAAGCATCTTAATCTTAGCCATGGAGTCTTGACGCCGATAACATTACTAGGATGTATTTCGTAACCCTAGGTTTTCTCGTTTCGAAATTTTCGCCGAATGTCCAAATTTAGAAACGTTTTTTTGATCATTTAAAAAAAAGTCATTTTCGTGATTGCAAGCTCTATTTTAGGGCTTTCTGCAAAAAAAATAATAATAATAAAAAATGCAGATAGTTTTCAATCTGTCCAGTTTATGTGACCGAAATGGCTCAGTTTATCGCTGCAAACTTTTTTCAATGGCAGGAGTTTCTGTTCAAATTTGATATTGGATTAAGTAATGTGAACAGATAATGTTTGCTTTTTGTCGTCATCTCATATAGCAGGTTTTTTGCAGCTCTTAGTCTTAGTACATTCTTTAGATTTTCGTCCTCAGCACGTCTAACCATTGCTTGTAGTTTCGCCAAACACATAATAGTATAAAGTATATCCGATAAATTATAGGTTTTGCTTGGTATCATCAACTAAGCTTGCAGGATTGCTTACGTCATACATGCCTAGATATTTCAATTGCATCCTTATCATGCTAGCTGTTCTCTTTATTGTGATATGTTATTTTTAAGAAGCAATTGATATCAATCTCATTATTGTATCGGACTGTCGATTGTCTCATATGGGTTGATTTTAGGTAATAGTTATAGATAATTTTAGGTTATATTAGAAAAGTAATTAGCTATTTATTTGACTCCAAAAATCACCGTGTGCTATGCTGCTTTAAACATCAAGCTTTTGTTTCGTACTTTCAATCAAGTACAATTACGGTCGGTTGGTTGCGTGGGGCAATCCGATTTGAGGGATGGCAGAAGTCTTTCGGCAATCGAATTGAAATGTAGTAAGATTCGTAATCAACAGTTTCCAAAGTAGAGTTGTAGATTGCAGTTCCGGATGCTAGTTACGAAACACAATATTATTAGTGTAGTCTTAAAGACAATGCTTGAAATCGTGTCCATTTTGCCCTAAAATAAAATTTATTTGTTTCTAAATAATCGCCCAATAAAGTAATCGAAGAATTACACACTGGTAAGCGGTTTCAATGCGAGGACAGCTGAAATTATTTCGTTTCTAACTAATGAGTGATCAATACACCCATTTTTTAGAAAAACCTTTAAATTGGGGGTTAAAGCTAGTTGTTCCGAATTTTTTAAAAATTTTCATTCTCATGTTTTGTTCTTTAGTTGTGCTGGAATAACGTGATCTGAATTCATTGTTGGTTTGTCATAAGTTACTCTTTGTTAATGGGGTCCACGATACTGACCGCGCCAAACTGGCCGCAAACAAACTGACCGCGAACAACACCGATTGGCTGAGAAGGGCGATCCTAAATATATTTTTACTATTCCCAGAGCCATCTTGCCCAAACCCTCACTTTGTGACGAAATCAGTGACGAAAACATGTAACGAAATCATTGCTTCACGGTCAGTTTGTCGCGGTCAGTTGGCTTGGCTCGTTGTTAGTGATCTACTGTTCATGATTGTTAAAATAGTCTTTCAGACATAACAACAATGACATTACAAAAGCCAAAAAAGCTTTCTTTGCAAATACACGGTACCGATTTTTGTTTTATAAGTTTGAACCATGTTCTAAATATTTTTTAAAAGCCAGGGCTGGCATTGTTCTTAAATTGTTGGTAAATTTTGAGCAAAAATTAGTCTCTTGTTCTCATGAAATTTTTCTCACAAAAAAAAAAAAGCCAATTGAGGTGGGAAAAGCTCGCCCACAGTCACCGCAAGAACACACCATTCGCTTGTGGGTCAGATTCGCTTTGCATTTCAGAACACAGGCTTGATACTAAGTGATATTTTCATCTTTAAGAAGGCAGCATATTCTTGTAGTTCTGGTCAGGCTATGCTTGTCAGTTTTTGGTCACGCTTTTTCGTTCTAGGGTTATAACCAGTCATCGTTGCTTGCGTAACGACTGTGTCACATTAGTTTCAGCCTGAAAAGCGTGATATCTAACATTGCTGTCTTGTTGTTTCAAGATGCTCTCATCGAACTGAGAGATTTTGCTTTGCTATTTGATCAGTTTTCAAGGTTTTAGTGTCTCTATTCGCTCTTCAGCTTCTTGTTACGCCACTCGCCACAGTCAATGTATATATTTCCTTTAAGAGATACTGCTCGAAATCGGTTTTATTGAAGAAATGAGAACTACTGGAGGTATTAAAGAGGTGCCCCAAACCTTTTCCACAATTCCCTTTATTCGCGAAAATACAATTTAATCCATGGGCAACCCTGCATTTCGCAGTTTTGTGACATCACAAAAGGCATAATTTTGCAAAAACTCTCACAGACTAAGTAACGAGATTACCAACTGGTAGCAGTGAGTATCCTGTAACGAAATCTGAACAATTGGCTACTCTTTCTGGTACCTGTAGACCTAGTATACCAGTAGTGATATACAGCTCGCCTTTTATGATGTCACGAAATTGCAAAATGCAGGGTTGCCAATGGTACGGAGTCAAACGGATTAAAACGTATTTTTAGGAATATGGGGAATTGGGGGAAAAAGGTGTGGGGTACCTCTTTATTACCTCAAGTAGTTCTCATTTCTTCAACAAAGCCGATTTAGAGCTGTATCTCTTTAAAAGAAAACTGAAGGCAAAATCAATGGAGAGTATCTAAATAAGTTAGGACCATCGTTGTAGATTAGATTGGCGTCACCTCCATTCTTTTTGACCTCGCCGTTCCAGGGATATTCTTCAAACACCACGTAGGGACCTCCCTAATTATAATAAATTATGCATGAGCAACTCTGACTTTTCAGTGTAGTAGCCTAGCCCACAGAGGCTTATATTTACCTTTACTAGTAGATAGGTTAAAAGGCCTCTGTGGCTTGGCCTAATTGCGGTATTTCCGTAGGATAGAACTAAGATTGCAGCGTTATCAACGTGAGGGGTGCCGTTAAAAATTATGATTAGGAAATAACCTGCGTCGTGTTTGAGATGAAATATCTCTGGAACAGCTGAACCAAGAAGAATGGAGTCAACTCCCAATCTATACACTTTAGATACTCCCATTACTTTTGTCTTCAGTCCTCGTTTAAATGTGAAAGTTGATTTGGCACGTTTAAACAAGTTTTGGACTTAGGCTCAAGTGAAGACACCCATGATGTAAGAAGTTGCACTGCCAACTGCATGATTGTGCATGACGTCATTAACATCCCAGATGAAATTGCCCTACTCTTTTTCTTTTTGTTTAATCGAATTTGTTCAAAGCTCATAGACCTTTGATTCTATAAATCCATTTGTTTTGCTGTTTGTGCACTGTAAACAATATCGAATTAACACTATTTTTTTGTTCAATCTTTCACAATTTAATGAAATGTACGCTGAAGCGTAGCTGCTCACGAAAGCAACGTCACATTTTTTTACTGCTGTCTTCTTAAAAACTGAACCCATACTGTTGGATTAATAAGGACCTTTAAAAAGAAAAATCATTGTAATAGTAGCAATAAAAAGCAGCCAAAAAAGCTCTGACGAATAATACCTGTACTAGGTACGTAAAATCATTAAAAACTTAAAGTGTTTATGCGGAGACTCGAGCCCGCGACTTTTGATTTCGCTGCGAGACAATGGATTTTGAGATTTCACGCGCAGATTATTAAAAAAGCTGGTCCTTTTAAATTACTGTGATTTGCTGGGTGTTTGCCGGCTGTTCTTTCTGCCTTGATTACTCCGTTGCAGCTCAGTTTAGCTCTAAGGTGTTGAAGTTGCACAATGCCGTTATTGTACGCAGGTTGCTCATTACACTTGTTGTAGTTTGTAGAAAAATTTGAACAAGATTTGTACATTTTTCATGCAAGCCTTGAAGTTGGACTTGAGCAAAAATGTCCTGAAGTTTTTGCAATGATCGAAAATTTTTCAAATTCAGAAAAAATATCTAATTCAGACAGTTGACTAAAAATTTTTGATCGAACAAAATAAAGCCAGGACTCGGGGTTAGCGTATCTTTGTTTTAGTTTGACCTTAGCTACCGAAATCCAAAGGCTTAATGTTAAGTGGCTCTACCGTAACTCAGTTGAGTAAAGTTGTGAAATGTTTTTGTGGAGCGTTGACAGTTTTTGCTGGGGCAACCCGTTTTGAATTCTGTAAAGTTTTTAGATTTTGTTTTTCGAATTGTTAGTTTTTAGGCTATTGTGTTTTTATTTTGCACTTGAGAAGACGTCAACAACCGCTCCGTGTCCGGGTTTGCTTTTCTGTACAACTTCAACATAAGTTTATTGTGGTAATGTAGTTTGGCAAGCTTTTGCTGCTATAGAATGGCAATAACAATACTACGCTTTGGAAGTTTTTGTAGCCCAGAGTTTAGTTCGAATTCGATCTGGTTTTCAGAAACAATTACACTTGTATTTACTAAAAACTTAATCATCGACTTAAAACATTCACGATTGCAGTTGTTTTTAGGCCGATTGAGTGCCTTGGCAATACTATTTGGCTAATTTTAAACATTGCGAAATCTGCGAACATTACATGCACTTAAAAAGGCTTGAGGCATGATTATCCTGCTGATTGCAGAGAATTTAGGTTGACATTCTAATCAGTTAAAGCTCATTGCCTGTTTATTATTGAATCGAAAGCGCAGGCTATGATGGTGCGTGTGCCGCATTTGATTAATAATTACAGCTATTTTAATAGTAATATATGCACTTCGGTTACTTTTAATGTCATACTGCTTCGAGTTTTTGCCTAACTGGTACTGTATTACTGTATCGTAAACGTTAGATTCGGACCACTAATGCAAAGTTCAGCGATGTGAATTCGAGATATTGCTACTGTAGAAGCGTTGATAATGCTTCATAGAGCGTTCGCACATTGGCATCTATACACTAGTTCAAGCGCCTGAACTTTTAGAGTAATATCCCAACATGTTCCAAAGCGTTCAGAGTAATATCTCAACATGTTTTGGTAAAATTAACAAGCGGCGTAGAAGGAACGGGGAACATTTTAGCAAAGTGTACCCATATATTTACTGTCTATTGCTTTTTTCTCTTTAACTCGAGTTAAATACGGCACTATGACGATAGGACAGCGTTGTCTCTGTGGTGTAATGGTTAGGGCGCGCGTCTGCCAAGCTTCACGCTCGGGTTTGATTCGCTCTGCGTTTTTTTAATCTTTTTTTTCGGAACCTTGCATTAAAGTTAGGGTTCCGGCAGCGATGCTAGCCTGAGAGATAGCAAACCAAGTACAAAAGAAACGGTACGCTTTGCAATTATGCGGACGGAGAGGGCGCTTGTATCGAAACCCAATGCATAGGGTGCAGACATCATGGCGCAGACAAGAATTCACAGAAACAAAAAAAGGCGTGAAATACGTACTGAACAGTGTATGTATAACACTACTGTAGATATTTTTTTTCTTTGAAAACGCGTTTTTACGATAATTGATTACATAATCAGTGACATTGCCCACGTTTTTGATTCTTATTTCCCCAGCAATGAGAAAGACAAGCAAAAAAGTGCTGGGAAAGCGGATTTAAAAAGCCTAAAAATAAGTAAAATATCACATAAGGTTTTTTTATTTTTGTATCAAAAAAGTGTAAGCGTTATTTTGTTAAAAATTCCACTGGTGGAATCTTCAAATGAATATTGAAGAAGTGTAGCTGGTACATACACGCAGCTGAGTATGCTGGTAGCGGTAGGTTGACTTAAAGTTGACTGTTGAGAAATGTCGTTGACATTTTAGTTAGATTGCTTGGTAAACATCAACTGTGTTTGTTTTGCTTCCACAGCGCCTGGGGTTGCGAAGGTGCTTAACGTCTCGTTGAAGCAGACGTGTTGTGCTGTTTAATGTTGCTGGTGATTACGCAACTTACAAATGCAGCGTTGTCGTCGTTTTGGATGAAGTTTGAAGTTAATATTTTGCCTTGGCTATGCGTTTGCTGATGTCGATTTTTTGCTGAACTGTTTGTACACATTGTTTATGGGGCGCCGTTTGTGTATCCTAATTTGTGCAGTGTTTTTTTTGCATATTTAATTAAATAGTCATTTTAATTAATTATACAAAAATAAATATACAAAAAAAACTAGTGCAAAAATAAATATGCAAAAATTTTTTGTGCGGTCTTTTTTTGACTATTTATTTTTGCGATAAGAAAAAACTGCGCAGAATAAACCGTTGCAAAAGTAAATAGTCAAAAAAACTGCGCGCAAAATAAACTGTTGCAAAAATAAATCGTCAAAAAAACTGCGCACAAAATAAAGCGTTGCAAAAATGCGCTGCAGACTTTTTTGTATATTTGTTAGTGGAGCGTGGCAAAGCGCTCTCGGCTGCTCTTTGATGCGCTATCGGCTGTTCTTTAGTGCGCTCTATGAGCAGCCGAGAGCGCTTTGCCACGCTCTACTAACAAATATACAAAAAAGTCTGCAGCGCATTTTTGCAACGCTTTATTTTGTGCGCAGTTTTTTTGACGATTTATTTTTGCAACAGTTTATTTTGCGCGCAGTTTTTTTGACTATTTACTTTTGCAACGGTTTATTCTGCGCAGTTTTTTCTTATCGCAAAAATAAATAGTCAAAAAAAGTCTGCACAAAAAATTTTTGCATATTTATTTTTGCACTAGTTTTTTTTGTATATTTATTTTTGTATATTTAATTAAAATGACTATTTAATTAAATATGCAAAAAAACAGTGAACAAATTAGGGTACACAAACGGCGCTCCATAATTGTTACCATTTTTGTAAAGCTTCAGTTCGGTGCAGGAAAATTTTAAACAATATTTCAGGTTACGCTTAGCAAAGCACTCACCCTTGACTATATTTCCAAAGTAAACCCTTTCTTTTAGCACATGCATTTGCTATATCTCAGGCTGGTATTGCTACCCTAACCCTAAAGAAGTTTCTGCAGGAAAAGAATAAAAGAGCGCAACGCGAATCAAACTCGAGACTTGTCGAGGTGACGCAGTCGAATCGTCAAAGTATCGTATTCAAATCGAGATGAGAGAAAAAAACGATTACCATTGTAAAGATAATGGTACACTACGGCCGTGGGTGCACGTGATAAAAACTGCCAACAACCCACCATTGTGCCTTGCAAGTTTTGTGATGGAATGTTGACCGGAACTTTTGTAGCTTACTTCTCAATTTCTTTTTCAGGAACGACAGGATTCGTTGACGAACAAAATTCAAAACGTGTTGGGCGACATGGGTGCGGTGCAGAAGGTGATCGAACGCTCGCCGAATGTGTGGTACGGAACTTCTCGCAACGCCTCCACTTCTAAATCGTATAGTGTTGATCGCTCCAACACTCCACAACAAGAAGGTAATTTTTCGAGACATTTTTTTTACGTACAGGTTTATTATAGTTTAATTATACGAGTAATCTAAAAGTACAAAAATTTCTAGTTTGGTAAAACTGGTTACTTATTTGTGATTTAAAACTGTTTCACCATTATAATTGCTGTTCAAGATTGTTAATGCTGTAGTTACAGAAAATGCTTCTTTAATGTTCCAGTGTATCCTCTCTTTCTTGTCGCCACACTCTGCCAATGTTTTACATTGCTTATTTCTGAATCAGATTTTCTTATTCCTTGGGTGGCTACTAGACTTGTAAGATCGAAAGGTCTATTCGCAGCCTATCTTGCTGCGTACAACCACGAAGTGTGTACACAATAGTTAGTGTATTTATAGCTGTGATTATTTTTTTTCTTAGTGGTGTGAGCATTATTATACAAAAAATGAAATTCACTTTGTCTTTATTGATTAACACAGTGAAAAGGATCAGAGGTCAGTATAGCATAGAGCATATTTTCTGTTTAGGTTCATCGAGCAGCAAGCCTTTAGTGAGCTCCTCCAGCCTCATGCATTCCAACAGCACTTCAAGGTCGGCTGGTTCATCCTCCAAGTCCAGCTCACTCCATGTGCAAAAGTTAAGGTTCGTGTCAACCAAGGCCGGTTAAGATTATTGAAGGTTCTGCTTTGGTGTGTTCTATGCTTCATTAATTTTAAACAAATTTTCTTCAAGAAATGCTTACTCTATAGAGCTGGTGATAATCTAGCTTGTTACGGCTGTACCAAAAATTAGGCTAGTCGCCTATTTAAGATTTATAATACAAATTATTATGTTCTTATATCAGAACAATTGAGCAATGACCGCCGCAAACTACTTGAACCGACTGTTTTGACAGTCAACGTTAAGGTTAGGGTTAGTTGGTTGGCGGTCAGTTTTGCGGCGATTGGTTGTCGTTGACCCGTTCAACAATCGCCAAGTGTTGACCCGTTCAGCTGATCCACCAAGCAGTCGTATGTCGTTGCAATGAGTTGTTATTTTCCACAGTGAAGGAAGCTCTTCTCGTTCCAGCAACTCGGCCCTTTCTTCGGGTTATTCTGGGATATTTTCAAACAAATCTACAGGTTAGAACCGGATAGTTGATGTTGAATTTGCCCGCTGTGAACTTAACGCTCTCTTTTTACGTAGCGATTACTCATTGATTTCAAAATATGTTAATTGGACGTGTTAGTCAACCATTTCGTTACTGCTATGAAATCAAATATGGTAATTAAATATTGAAGGCTAAATCAGCTTTCAAAATAGCCCATTTATGTAACATAACCTAGGATGGAACAGGCCCGGCGCCAGGATAGCGTGACTGGGGGGGCATAAATAAATTTTGGGGGGCACGAGAACTTTATTTATGTGGATTCGAGAGAATGGATCAAACGAAGAAGGTGAAGAATAAAAAAAAAAGGTCTTCAGTTCAAAAATTTCCACAACTTCTGGTTTTTATCCCCAAAATCGTTCGATTTTTCACGAATTCTGAAGCGATAAGCACTATTTTGCGAGTCTCACGCCTCGACATGCACTCCGGTAACCCCGAGCCTATTATTTTCTTCGGGGCATAGTCCTCGCTTGGGGAGGCACGGCCCCGGAATGCCCCCCGTGGCGCCGGGCCGGGGTTGGAAGAATGCATGCTGAATTTGAGACGATTCACAAAGACATTGTTTTCATTCTTATTGGAGTAGAATTCAATTTTTTTTTGATTGAGATTGAAAAAGATAACATACTTGAAATATGTCTGCTTATGCTCTAGCTTTTGCTTCTCGCTTCATATGTTTTCTGCTTTGGTGCTTTAGCTGTGTTATGACTCTGTTTTACAACGATTTGTAAAGAAAGTGCGGCAAAAATATCACATGATTTTTGTTGTTGCAGTCAACTCGCGTGAGGGGCAACGCAAACCGGTAAGTTCCGCTACTGATCAATTTCTCGGCTTCAAAATTTCAGTTTAATTATTTACAAATCCTCCATGGCGCCTCAATTCAGCTAGAGCGGCGCCACGTGCAATGGCAGACTTCAGTCAATTATTATCATTTTGATTGAGGATTTTTGACCAGTTAGCCGCCTAACTATTTGGTTATTTGAGTTATGATTTATGTCGTCATAGCGCTATTTCTAAAGTGTTACAATCTTGGAGCTTGCGGCGTGTTCAATAAGTTGCCTTTTTTTCCGATTTCAAGCATTGATATTTGTCAGGAAGATCTTCTGTAAATTTCAGCCAGCTGGTCATTAGAGGCGGTTTATTGGTACCCATTAGCGATGGCCTTCTGCTGTGTGTTGGTGGGGTGCCTGCTCTTCGAGTGACGTTGAATTGGCCACTTCTCTTCCTGCTTCTCCAGGCCAGCTGGAGTCGAGCAGTGACGCGTTTGTGTCTCGAAGCGGTAGGTCTGAGCTTCAAATCTTGCCCCAGTCAAATCGAACACAGTGTTATCAACGGGTCGCCGCCGCTGCGACATTTCTTGGAAAGAAGCTAAGTTGCCAGCTGGCACAGCGACGCGGAGATGGGCCCCACCAACTCGTTACCGAGTATAAATGAAAAAATCTGGCTTTCCCAGTCAATTAGCTGACCTTGTTAAAAGTTTTCGTGCTATGTGAGCTCCTGCCGCTTGCAATGCTGCACGTTTAAAAACCCCGCTTCATTTTTAGTCACCGCAATAGCGGTGAATGGCTGCATGAAAATTCTATTCAGAGCTGGTGAAAAAAAAATGTGACACGCCGTCCTCAATATTATATATTAAGAAATTACCATATACCATTGATGTCGCATGCATATTCGTTGTCCTGCACTAACCACTTATGACATTTTCTTTCCTTTTTAAGATGACGAATCGTGCCCGATTGCAGAGTAGGGACATGCCTGCAACCATGGAAGATATTTTTCGAGTAAGTTGCTCGCTGTTTTCTACTTCCAATTTGCTTTGGTCCCTGTGTAATCTCGATCAACAAATATAGGTTACCAGCAAAAAGTTTGCTGAAGTGCATAATAATTAGCGTTCTTATGTAGTGTCCTAGTTAAGTGCTAGAGAGGGCTGCTGGAGCAATTTCAATGTAACCTATTTCTGTTGCAGGAAATGCAAATGAATGAGGAGGAGCCGTTAACAGCCATTCACGCCCCACAGATTGCCCAAGAATCAGGCAAAAATGAGGTACAATTTTTGCTCAACAGTTATTGGATTAAAATTTGAGCCAGTTTTTTCCTTGTTTTCTTGACGCTCAAATGTTCGTAATAGGTTTTGAAATATCGTGTGTGGTATGGTCAAGGTTGGCATTAAGCTGAAGCCATGAATTTCCACGTTCACCAAATTTCCTTGCCGCGGGTATTGTACGATTGCTTGACCAGCGCCACGGCATTTTTCAAGAAAATAGACGTTCTATTGTCAATTTCGTGCGACTAAGGAGTTTAAGGAGTAAATTTTTCATCTGTTTGTTTTTTTTGTTTCAGCTCAAAACGAAGTCCTCCGCTGACTCGAGTAACCATGGAGGTAATGTAATTATTGTAAATTATTTTGCGTTTAACAGATTTTTTTGTTTTTTATTTCTTCATTTAACGGTCATTGACCTGAACTCTCAGTGAATGACCGAAAAACACAAAATAAAAAAAATTAAAATGTTGAAAAAGTTGCGCATAGTTTTCACACAAGTTCTAAAATTACACTTGCCATCACGAAAATGACCTAACTAACTAGAGTGAATTGAGATTTATCGACTAACTAATCCGCGAGTTCTAAATCAAACACTTGCGTCTCAAAAAAAAGTTTTGTTTGCTGAAAAGAAACACGGACGAACGTAGGTAGCACTCAAGTTAGGCCAGGAGGTGGCTGGAGCATACTCGTGGTTTAGATATACCGAGGGCTGGTGATGAGAGCAAGAAGCTCGAAATAGCGTTGACCGACTCTGTGCATCATTACATGTCCTTAACCTCCCACCTAAGGTAAAAAATGTCGCGTCCAAACCCACGGACGCCAACCCCGTTTGTACCTCGTAGATTTTTTTTCTTGCTCAAATGAAAAGACGCAACAGTGTAGAAAAATATCAGCCGTGCATGGCGCTCCAGTTGTTTTCCGCATTTGTCGAACACATTTCGGTCTTCAGCAGAACAAGTAATTTTAGAAACTGTATCTAATTGTAAGCTTAATTGTGAGAAAATGCGCAATAATTATCTTATTTCTTTCCGTGCATTGTTCAAAATGTAAGGTTGTGTAAAGCAAAGAGGGTCTGAATTAAAATTGCAGAATGAGATTAAGATAATGCTGCCAATGCTAACAATCTTCTAATTTCACAAAAGAATCAAGTAATCCATGATTAAAATTACAGCGAAGCTCGAAAATCCATCTGTAAACAACAAACTGCGTTTTTTGGCTGTTAAAATACAATTCGATGATTAAAATCAAATTTCAATTGCTGAAATTTCAGATTCAATTGAAATTCAAATAATTCTACAGTCTAACCTTAGCCAGTTGTGCGAAGAATGATGGAGAAGTAGCTAAAAATTTGGGCCCTAAACCCTGGGAGAACTTTTAAACACGCTTTTTATACAATTGTATTTGGTCTACTGATGCATCATTGATTACAGACTGAGCTTGTGCAATTTCTCAATGACTCAGTTGGTAGGAGCGTTGGGTCAGCGATTGAAAGGTTGCTGGCTCGTGGTTCGATTCCTAAGCTGGTCATGCGTTGTTGTATTCTTGGTGAAGACATTTATGTTTTTTCCCATTGGAGCTAAACAACTAAGCAGTTGAAACTTCGTAGTGGCCCAGTATGAGAGAAGACTTGTAGACAGAGCCCAAAAATGGTCCTATGCGTTGTGGTTCGCAGACGCATAAAGCGTGGTTAATACGTATGGATGAACCAAAATCAGCGCTACTGATCAACAAATAATAACTGCATTAGCACGTTTTGCATTCATCACATTATTAGCGCTTTGTTCTATGATTACACTTTTCATTGTGCAAAGTCTCCTTGAAATATCATGCCTGAGGCAAACAAGTCTTGACTCTTAATTTCACGACTAAAAGCAAGGATGGAGCTCGGATAGCGTTAGGTAGTTGATTGTTACGTTCTGATCAATGCCGAGCCCTCTTTTTCGTTAAGCAAGCTTGCTTCAATCGCTTTGCAGATCTTAAACTTGTAGAACCTAGCCCTTGCTTGCCGCTATATCTAATCACGTCTTTGTTTTCAGATGAGGGAAATTCCCACAAAAACAGGTATGATCAAAACCTTTATCTCCATTTAACCACAAAATCAACAATTCAACTTTCTCGTTAATATTGGTGCCATACTAACAGCTAAATATTGTGGCAGCGGAACCGATAGGCCCGAGGCGTCGATTTTAGAACGACCTTGGTCGCCCGATCTGGGTTTAATTTGCACCGTGGTCACGTTGGTGCGCGCTTGGATTTGACGCTTCACGATGATTATCTCAGTTTGGTGGCTCTGAAGAAGTCAAAAGTCAACCTGAAACTTGAAAAATGGTCAACTTCTATGTGGATGCAGATTCGCTCATGGATAGCGCCACCGTCGTGATAGAAGTCGAAAAATGTAGCAATTGATTGATTAATCAATGTTTCCAGTCGTGCTTAACAACAAATCTACTCTTTAGTAATTTCACGATCCTTTATTGAAAAGCTAATAAAGCTCCTGTGGTAGTTCAGGAGTTATGTTTTAGTAAGTTCTTGGTTTCAAAACTCTATTTAGTTAACCCACGTTTTAGCGACAGCGATAGCAGCGACGAAGACGATGACTCCGACAGCGACTGCGACGATAACGACGGTTCTGGTTGGGACCTCTTAAGGATCGTCAGCGACTTGCAGAAGACAGATGCAGTAAAATCTTTACAGAAGCAAGAGGAAAGCGCTCCCCAGACAAATACCACCAGGTGACGCTATTTTACACGTAAACGTAGCATATTGTCAATCAGGATAAGCTGTGCGGATTTGACTGGGGTTGCTCGGTTTCCTTCTATTTGTGAAAACATCGTGCTACGGATTACCGCGTCAAAGAAACCCAAGAATGCCCTGGAGAACCTGGGATGGAAGCGGCCGCTTTTTTAATCGATTAGGGGGTTTGCAGATGGTACGCCTTTCCTCTAGTCATTAAATTGATCACATTTTCCGTAATTTCACTTTCAGATAGGCTACTTGTGCACTATTTACTTTAGCAATATAACTTTAGGGTCCCCGATGCCTTAGTGCAGCCCTGCTTATTGGTTGGTTTGTGTAATTATTGTAATTAAATCTTAATTCGCCGAGTTGTTTTGGCCAGGAGAAACAACACCGTCGCTGTTTATTGCTGAACGTCAAGCAGGGAAGCTGTGAATACAAATTTTTAGTCTTTGGTTTGACCCGACCGTAAATCAAAGCCGAGTGGACCGTTTCAGTAGCAGACGCTCTATCCTCTCGACCACTGATTAGTAGTGGCCGGTGTTGTTGAAAATTTGCATTTAATTATTGCAATTTGGCTACTTAGCTGTTTATGGAAATCTGCGCTTTCTTCCCTGCCATGATTTTGGTTTGCCTTGGTTGGATTTTAGAATAATTGCTTTCACACGTATCAGCTGCCAGAAGGTATACAACATAACAATCGGTATTGGAAGGGTAGTTTACGTAATAACTTTTAATGTAGACCTCCAGCGGTCGAGAACACTTTATATAAACCAGCCTTGACTCGAGATGAGAACGTTTCTGCTGCAACTCCAAAAGGTAAGATTATGACTTCATAATTTTAGCTCCTACACAACCATTGTGTCGCGTTTCTGCACCTCTATTTTAGTATTCGAACACACAAGAGTCGTAATTAGGGTTGGATTGAATTTGAATTTTGAATTTGAATCCGCTCACGAATTATTGATGAATTCGAATTCGACTTTTGCAAAATCAATGAATTTGAATTTAGTTTTTTCAAACTCAATGAATTTGAATTTAGTTTTTTCACAGTCAATGAATTTGAATTTAGAAATTCAAAACAAACTGAATGGATCCAACCAGTGCCGTCGCTACGGGGGGCAAAGGGGGCCGTACTCCCCTAACGGCCGCTTGTGCCCTCATTTTGGTTTACTAAAAATACTGCTTTTGAAACATCACGTAACGACAAGACAACAGACAATGATGGAAAAAGGAATAATTACGTTTAAACATAATTATCCTTTAATGTTTTTTCGATTCTTTGCGAAATTGCTGGCAACCAACTACTGTGTATTAATCTGACGCAATATTCCGTCTTATTGACACGCCTTTACGGTTGTGTCGCGGAAGAGACATGTAAGCATGCAGAATTGTTACCGTTACTTCGTTAGTGATTATGACATGAAACAATGCGTGAAAACTTTTTTTCAACAACCAGCTGTTTTGATTTTTAGAGCACACTCAAGATTTTGAGATCACAGTCAGTGGTGCAACTAGGGTGAAGGAGCTTAAACCGCATTTGCAAAGCCACTTCGAAAATTTAATCTCAAAATACGAGCGTTTAAACGCATTTTAGACTTGACCAAAAATAAGGGGGGGTTAAGGTGCAATGCAATTCAATTCTTTGAAATGACTTTTGAATTTTAGGAATTTAGTTATTCATATCGCTTCTAAAAGTGTGAAGTATTATTAAAATGGCGTTAAAATTGCGTTTTTTTTGCTTCAAAATGGCCCAGCGGCTGTGGGTTCCGTCCTCAGGCCCCGTACACATTCACTTAGTATTTAGTGTCTATGTCCGTATGTGACACGCTTGAGTTGCATCAGTTTGTTCAGCACGCACGGGGGCTAATTGGAACGACCGATGCTCGCGTCGCGTGTTCCTCTGTTTTTACTCGGCCATTTTTCAACTAACGAGTGGGAAATTTCAAACTTTTGCTTATAACTCGAGAACGGTTAGGTCTAGCTACATGAAATTTTGACAGCAGTTTGAGATTAATGAGTTATATGTTTGTACCAAATTTCGATGCAATAGGTCACGTGACTAAGGTTTTAGAACCCGAAAACCGCCCCGCAAGTTTGGCGTAAAAAGCGGTCTCAGTCAAAAACGGCTTAAGTAGAGCAAAAAATATTTCACATGGTTGTATGTCTTAAGATACCCTTTCATCCCAACCAACCCACTTTTGGCCGTGATGAGGTTTTCTTTTTTTTTCCTTTTTTTTCTTCCTAATTTTTGTGCGCTCTTCTCCTAAACCACAAAACATGGAAATTTAATTTTTGTGTAGAGTTGTTGAGCTGCAAACGCAATTTTTTCTCCCGAAATTTTTTTGTGCAACTCCACGGGGAACCCTCCCAAAATGGGGCCCCAAAAAATCAATTTTTTGAACTGCTCAAGCTAGAGTGCTACTTTTTCTTGATATCAGTAGATATAGCTTGGGGGTGCCACCCCCCCAAATGGACCCCCAAAAATCATTTTTTTGAATGGCTTAACTTAGGATGCCAGTTTGTTTTGATATCAGCAGATATTTAAGAGACAAATATTTTGACATAATTTGGGGGTGCCACACCTCCCCCCCCGGGGACCCCCCAAAAATCAATTTTTTGAACGGCTTAACGTAAAGTGCCAGTGTTTTATGATATCAGGAGATATTTAACAGACAAATAATTTTGACATAGTTTGGGGGTGCCACGCCCCCGGAGACCCCCAAATGGACCCCTCAAAAATCAATTTTTTGTATGGCTCAACTTAGGATGCCAATGTTTTATGATATCAGCAGATATTTAACAGACAAATATTTTGACATAGTTTTGGGGTGCCCCCCCCCCCCCGGGACTCCCTAATGGACCCCCAAAAATCAATTTTTTGAACGGCCCAAGCTAGGGTGCCATTGTTCTATGATATCAGGAGATATTTAACTGTCAAATATTTTGAATCTACTTTTCTGAAGGTCCCATAATCAGATATTTTTGAATAATTGCTGATTTTACAGTAGACGAAAAGTACTTTTGAGCGTCACAGCATTAGCTACGCGTCGGTCGTTCACTTGGTTTGCTGGCAAACTCCTATCTAATTTAGGCAGTTTTTGTGTAAAAAAAAAACAACTTTTGGTTCACCTCTCATAGCAAAATCCTGGTTGCACGTCTGGTAGCATTCACTGCTGTGGATAGATTTTTCTACCGATTAATGGCCACAGGCGAAACGAGCTAAGAAACGCGGCCGGCCTTATTGTACAATTGCGCAAAATTGTAGCCGTACAAAATCTGAAGATCAGTTTTCATATGCAAATTTTAGTGCCTCCCCCTTTTTTGGCTAGTGCCCCCTTACTTCGTTTGCTCTGGCGACGGTACTGGATTCAAGTAACTTGAGTTGTTGATATATTACGCACCTGTGATGCGCTGATACACATCTGCGACTGCGAGACTGCGACTTGCTAGGTGCAAATTGCAAAATCTCTGAATGTTTGGTGTGAAAAGTAGGGGTTGGATTGAATTTGAATCCGCTCACGAGTTATTAATGAATTTGAATTCGACTTTTGCAAAGTCAATAAATTTGAATTTAAGAATTAAAAAAAAATGAATGGATCCAACCCTGGTCGTAATTATAAACTTCTATAATCTAGTGTTTTCCTTTCATTTTTTTGTATCCATTGCAACGTCCTTGTCTGAATTAACCTGCGAAAAACCCCTAATCTGGCGATTTTGTCGACTAGTAGAAAGATAAAAGTTTTTTGAGCTGTTAATTTTTTTTGCAACGTAGAAAGATCTACGCTGTGATAAATTCATGATGTCCTTCAATTATTGTAAGATTTTTTGCTCCATTTGTTGCGTAGAATTCACATTTTCACAAAAAATAGTACACAGACACGCAATGAACTTGCCAATGCCTTTCCGGGTTAAACAGTAGTAGCAAAAATAGATTTTGAAAAACCAGCAAATTTTATTCAGCCTCTTTTTAAAATTTTGTTGTAGAATAAAGTGAGCAAAAAAGTTGTGTTGTGAAGCGTTTTTTCAGTTTTCAAAACTGCAAGAACTAAACGGTGCGCTACGGCTCATTGCAAAAATCTGATTGATACAGCGACTTTCACCGAAATTGATTTTTAAATATAGGCTTTTGTTCTAATTGAATATTTTGTTTATGCTGAGGCTGGCATTGTTTTTAAATTGTTGTTAAATTTTGAACAAAAAATGAGCCACGTGTTCTCGAAAATTGTTTTTATAAAAAAGTGTATTGCGATAAATAATATTCCGTAGTCTATCCCATTACCTATTGGTCGTTCTCATGTCAGGCTTCCATATTGCAGATGAGAAAAAGTCCGAGAAGCGACGAGGTCGACCACCAGGGTCCCGCTTGGCAGCCAGTAAGGTTTCTTCCAGCCAGCCGCCCCCTTCCCACCACCGACGCACGAAGCCGCACAACAATCCCGCCCCGTCATCGCAGCCTGTTCCATCGACTCGTGACGTCACAGCGAACAAAGCAGCCGAAGTTGCGTCATCACCAGAATTCAGCGTAAGAAACGACACTTTCTCTCCACCTTCTTCCGCTTCCAACGAGCGACTACGAACCGCGATGAAGTCTCCGAAGACGAGTTTCACGGTTTACTCGTCGTCGAGCAGCTCGAATGAAAACGAATCCTCCGACGAAGACTATTCTTCCTCGTCTCAGCCTTCTTTTCCGCCCATCAACCAACCCGATTGTGGCTTAACACAAGCAAGCAAACAAGGTGCTTCCATTCTAGTCAATCAAAGCAAAGATGATGCGAGCGGTTACGAGAAGGCGGACCGCCATCCACGTCATAAAACTTCACGACAAGACAAAGTATTACGTTTTTTGGATAACAGTAGCAGAGGTTCGAACTCGAAGAACGCAGCACAACCAACAGTGTACCAAAGTTCTTATTTGGAAAAGAACGCGAAATCGAAACCGGCTTCTAGACCTCAGCCAGAGAAGCAAGGGAAGAAGTATCCGTCATTGTGGGCACAACTGCCCGACTTCCCACTTATCTCCGCTCTTCCTCTATGCAACCCCTCACCGGAGCGGGGTAAGTGGCCGCGTAACGAGCGGCAGCTGGAGAACTCGCGCTGCGATTCGACCGGCTTCACGATTCCCAGCGATACTTTTCCTGACCGCCAACACCCACTCGTCGAAGATGTCCAGGTGAGCTCTTGCATGGATATTGGATTGGTATCTTGCTGGCGTATTGGTTAGAGGAGATACTCCTCGTACAACTGTATAAGGCTGCTATTTTTGTGAGAATTGGCTATACTGACAGACATGTGGTGCAACTCTGAGTAGTGATTCATTTCATGTATAATGCTTGCGTGGTGGGAAATACTGTAAATGATTTTGAAGTTATTAACTGTGTTTTTAAAACTCACGCCAAGGAAAGGTAGTACTGGTATGAAGTTTTCATAAAATCTAGCGGCGTTTCAAGTCACAAATAATATAATAATGCTCTACGGAAAACTGAGAATCTTAGCTGATCTTTTGCTTAGTCTCATTTTTGTACTGAAAATGCTTGATTGGTTCAAGTGCTTGGCACTTCACTCTCAATAAGAGCATGGTGCAGCGCAAATGCTACACTGTTCAACCACAGCTGGGTCGGAGAACCCGGTAGAGAAAATCGGCCATTTTCATACCTGCTATTCTCAGAGTGGGCAACCCATTACCACACAGGCGGCCACCGTTGATGGATACGCATTAGTCGTCTTTTACGACCAACCACTGGGTGGACGGATCGCTATTCTGTCCTGAATGAAGCACTGAAGGCTGAAAATGTATACAGATTGCTTTCACGGAAAAAAATAAAACTTGTTACCGTTATTTAAAAAGTAAAAGAAGTGGATTTATGCGTATGTTGCTGATCACGCCAACACAGAATATCTTTTGGGGGTGTATTTGCAAGTCTTCTCTGGCCTGGTCACTATGACAGATGTGAACTGGCCCGCCCCGATGGGCGATCGATTGTCTCTTCCAACGGCACCCTGGACGCGCTCCATTGAGGGCCGATATCTTTTGATCAGCTAAATCCTACGTTGTACTGGCTGAGCTGCGTCGCTGTATAACAATTAAATTGTAGTTTAGGGACTGATAGCATTGCCTAGTAGTTGTTTAATGTATTTGGGTGATTTTCTGCTTTGTCATTGCACTTTAATTTTTTCGAGATGAGGCTTTGTTGTAGTTGGGATTGAGAAACGTCCTGAACTAGTGATACCACACCACTGTTGCTACCAGCACTAGAAGACGCGAGAAGTGGCGTTCACTTTATTCCCCTTCCAAGAGTAAGACACACTACCGCCCAGGATGCTGCCTGAGAGGTATCGGCGCTTAAACTTAAAAGAGTCGACACTGCTATTCGTTGTGTGCGGCACCAGGGCATACACTACCAGTGGGCATCAGGGCACATTCCACTATTTTATTTTGGACTGTATGCTCAGGTATCCACTGACGTCACATCGAGCAGTACCTCCCCTCACCGACACAAACGACCTTTCGCCAAACACCCGCCCTATCATAAGAAATCGAAACGAAGAAAAATGGAAACTTCGCCAACTCGTGTCAATGTAGGTTTACCTTTAATTTCACAGCCCTGGCCGGACCTTGATGATTTAAAGCTAATTTTTGTTCTATCTTTACCATTTTCAATAACTTGTGTTTTTGTAGGTTTAAAAACAGCCGTATCTGTTACGTACTCGCTCTATTACGCCGAAGCGTGTAAATTGAAAGAGTAACGCAGAATTTTTCAAAGCATGTAATCATCCAAATATTTTGGTTTGAGAAGGATGATAGAAACAATTTTTCTTTTTTTTTAAGGCTATTATTTTTGTGGCCATCAATAACGACAGATATGCGGTGTAACTCCTGGAGTGGTTCACCAAATTTTTCGGCTGCTTTGATTTGGCGCTTTTTTTACTGTCAATACTGAGTGCGTTATGTTGATGTGGCTCCTGGCTCCAAATAACAAAAGTTTATAAAGCTCTTAACAAAAGCTTAAGTTTTTGATCACGTCAACATAACGTTGCTATTTAAAACTTTTAAACATAGCTTTTTGCATAGTTGTGAGAACAAGAAATTGCTGGTGCTAGTTTCGGATTGCCAATCAAGTTTCAGGGTTTCAGATGTCCACTTTCACATGTCCACTTTTCAGCTCCAATTCTTGGTTCTGGAACGTGCGTATTGCCGAGCCATGCCAATTAACGAGTGGAAATATGAGCAAAACAGCATAGGCTCTTTCATTGGCGAGGCTCTAAATTAGATAGTTATTTGTCATGGCTCAGTAATAAGCCAGCTCCAAAATCAAGAACTGGGACTGAGATGTGGACATTAACACGCTTATTCTTTCGTTTTTCTTGATGCCACACCGCCACCGAGATGTTTGAATTCACTTTTTCTACTTTACTTTCAGGTTCACAATAACAGCAATCAATCAATACGCCGCGCGACACAACCAAAAAAAGAAAGTAGTACTTGGAAGGGAGTGAAGGAGTAAGTTTTCTGATTTTTTGTGGGTTGGGTTTCTTGCGCGACAGGGAAATTTGTTCTACCCATTCTCGTTGTTCGCAGCGAAATATGACGTCATGACCACCATGCATTGTGGATCAGGCTTTCTGCGTCTGTCTTACCACTCCAACGCTTTTTAGGTACTGTTTACAAGTCTATCATCAGTGTAGGCCACCATTACCACCGGACTGCTTGGCCTTAATGAAAAATAAGGGTTAATAGCTCTATTGGTCGAGCATCGAAAGATTGCTGATCTATTCCTGAACTGGCAATGCGTTGTTGTACACTTGGGAAAGTATGACGTCATCGTAGCGGGCACCCCATCATCGCACAGGCGACAACTGCGATGTTATCCATTGGTTGCCTCTTGCTGCCCGCTGGGTAGATGGTTTTGCTACTTTCCCGAAAAACTATCGGCAGTCAACACATGCTCCTTTTACAAGAGAGAACTTGAACAATAATTAGGCGGCTAAACTTTGTTTTAAAGTTAGCGGTATTCTTTTGGTGACGTTACAACCTCTTTGGTAGGCACCGTTGTTTCATATTGTGGCACTTTTTTGGCATGACGGAGCATTAAGCATGCACCGGAAATAAGAACCGGGGCTGAAACTGTACGTGTAAAAAGGGTTCCGTAGAACAGTACGCGCTGGCCATGTTGTGCGCCCTTTTGTACTGAGTTTAACGTGTAATGATGCCCCTACTTACCGTTTACAGAGAAACGAATGATCCTTGGAACGAACGGACAACTTCTAATCAACAAACTTTGCTTCCAACTGAGCAGGCCAAATCAGCAGCTTCTGTAAGTTTTTTTTGCGAAATTAAACTTGTTGTTTGTAACGTGGTCAAAGTTCATGAAATTTCATTTTAATGCAACATAGGTATGGTTTCGCTCGTGTGAATCGGCAACCAATCAGATTGCTGCTTCGGTTTGCATGCAATTTTGCTAATTTCCAGACGGTTCATAAGCGCAATATCGTTCGGTTCTAAATTAAAGGCTTGGGAATTTGGAAGGGAAGCTGTGCCCCAGTTTCTGGGCGGTTGCGCCGCCGCACAGTTACTCTTGTGGTCGAATTATTGAAGTCACATAATTGATATCTGTTTTGTAGAACCCGAACGCTGCAAGTCTGCAGGAACCGGACTCCAGTTGGCCAGAACAAGAAACGTAAGTGGCTGGTAGTGTTGAAGCACCCGGTGGAAGATTGATAAATTTTTTACTGTTAATATGAAGAATTTTTTCACCAATATGCTGTTGCGGTAGTTTGTAATTAGCCCATAGCTTACATGCTAGTCACTCGCTTAGTAAAAAGTATCGGAGCAAGAAAACGGCTGCTCGATGACCCAGTCCAATTAAGCATGCAGCGGTTGCAGCCCCTTAACAAGGCAGCTGCAGCTTTCTAATAAACCCAGGGCTATTTGACCAATGCATTTCACACGTGGGGAAGGGGGACAAAAATACCTTTCCCGTCTACCTTCTGAACCAAATGTCATTTGTCACCAAATTTGGCATGCGGGTTGGTGTTCACCAAAATTTTTTAGAAAAACTAGTTTTGAGTTATCATGTCACCATAGTGACGTTAGAGCCATATTTTCAAAAAATGGCGTCATTTCCAGTGACGTCATAGGCGGTTAAAATTTTGTACGTAGGTTTGTTTTTTAATACTGATTCATAAAATGTTTAAGTCAAAATATGCACATCACAAAATCGTTTATGACGTTGTTTACGTAGATTATTGGCCAAAGATGCTCAGATTTCGGAAAATGACTTCGGGAAACCTCAAAATTAGGAAACTTCCTCTTGCCTTAGCAATTTCAAATTTTCAAGAGTTATTTTTAAATAAATTTGACTTAAAGTCAAGTTGGTTTGAAGAAAAAAGCTTTTTGCTGAAAGAATTTATCACAAAAAAATGAGAGAGGTCAGTCTTGCCCCCCGCGTAAAATAGGGTTGACGAAAACAAAAGACGTGACGTCATAAACTTAATTTATCAAAATCTTTTGTTGTGGAATGTTTTTGTCAATAGGATTAACGTAAAAACCAACAATATTTTATTTCATATGTTTATGTAGACGATTTAAGACTTCTGAGCAGTTTATGAGGGAAGGAAAGCGGCTCAAGCACGAAGGAGACTCGTATACTGATACGAAGACGGGACGCACGCGCAACGGGGAGTCGCTGAGCCGGGCGCTCCTCTATTTCGAGGCCTCCCTTTGCTTCTTGATGAACGGATACATGTTGGAGGTGGAGAACAGCGGCGGTGAGCAGATGCTTTCGATGCAAATTATGTGTAGCAACATTAGAGGATGAAAACCGCAATGTTTAGTTGTTTGCGTACTTTCTGGGCCTATTGGATAAATGAAAAGCGTTAACAGTTACATGACACTTACGGTATGGTGCAGAATCACAATGTTCATCTAAGTCAGCTGAATGTTTAGAGCGTGGTGACAGTTCACAACCCTCCCACTCTCCAACTAGCATGTACAATCAAACCATCAACCTCCTCGACTACGTGAGGAAGATGCGGCCGCATGACAGTGGGGAGGAAACCCACTTCAAACGACTCAACATCTCCTGGTGAGTTTCCAGATTGCTGAATTGCTGCTGAGATGACTCCATCGCGCTGTTTTCAACTTTTCGTGCTATTTATGTGATGTTTTGCCCTGTGTCTCGTCAATAATGTTGTTCGAAACGTCTTTTTTAAGAATCGCAAAATGTGTCACGACTTTAAACATGTCACTAGTTTGTCTGTTCCACGGTTTTTAGTTGATTTCTTAATAAGAATTTAATCGGTGCTGTGCACTTTTCTAATTGCATTTTTCTGTACATTGCAGTTTACGAACGCAAGCGCTTTTGTTTCTTCGCGTCTACCGACTGAAGAAAGAAGTGGCTGGCAAATACCACGAAACGATAGCTGAATATCTGAAGGTAAATCATTGCAGCAGCTAGATTGGTTACTCCTGGCCATCGCCGCAGAGGTGGCCACCGCCCTTTGCTATCCTCTGGGCTGGCTATTCTATCCGATTGGAAAACGCGTCGAGAAGAATATGTAGGCCAACAAGCTCACGCGCTCGTCACTCGCACAGCGCGAGCGTCTGAAACGGAGTGCGACTGTTTAAATCTCAGTGCAGCCAGTCAAGCGAACATCCTTTCAATGAGACGATCATTTGACTTATATATCATTCAAGGAAATAAAGACTGTCTCAATCTGAATCAGAAAAAATGACTGGTTGTCAGAAAAAATGTCTACGGATGGTTGTCATGAAAAATGACTACGGATGAGATTCGAACCCATGCCCGCAACAACCCGAGTCATACACTGGTTTCGAAGTCGTGGCAGTCCTTCAACACAGGACAAGCGTTAGACCACTCTGCCACCGTTGCTCTGTGCGCTGTCCCATCCGTAGTGTTTTCTGACAACCAGAGGTTGGTCCGGATTGAGACTTTATGTCTTCTATTTTCATCAAAGAACGGTTAGGTCGAGATGGCACTGTCTTGAAAAATCACAAAGCTTCTCTACCGAGAGTGTTGAATCCTGATGCAGTTTGACTGGTTACATCATCGCCTATGTTCATTGCTCAGCTCTGATTAGGTTGGCGTGGTTATTTGATAAGGTAATGCGTAGTGTAAGTTATAGGTACGTCATTGTGAGTCAGGGGTTGTCAGGTTTAATCTATGTTCGAACGAGAACGCTCATTGTTTCATCATCCGCTTTATTGGTTCCGTGGTTGGTTGTATCATGAAAAATCAAATGTTTGACCTGTAACTTTCAGCGTGGCTTAACGGTGGAGGCGGAATGTTTTTAAGCATTAAGTTACCCACATTAGTGCTTGTCCCAAGCGAAAATGTAACCCCATTAATTTGGATTTTTCAGTCCAATAAGTTGAGTCACGTGCCTTCCCCATGGCATTCGACCGCCAGTCAGAATGCAGTATCCCCGGTGTCCCCTGCTGTGCCCTCCCCATACGGCGCTCCCTTGCCCGGCCCCTCCCCCCTGGCGTCGTCGAACGCGTGCGAGCAGGTGTCAAGTTCAACGCAGGTAGGTTGCTTGCGATTGCACCGTATTGATTTATTAAGTTAAAGCATTGGCCTGGCAAAGAAACGTTTCGATTTTCCGCAGCCATTGTTTATAATCATTTTGTTTCATTTCGATATATTAGTGCTGTCTCTATGAAAACTTGTTGGCTGCTTAGAGCATAGTGTTCGTTCAGTGTAGCGTTTTTTGTTAAAAATGTGAATGAAAATCAGCAGCTCGAAACCGCAGCTGCACCACCACCTGTCAGACGATTTTGGTCCGTTTTATAAAGGCTACTATTAACTCAAAACGAAAATTTTTTAGCCTATTTAGCGACTTACTCGTCTTTGCAGCCTTGGCCACAGCCTATTACTCTCTTATCTGTGTAGGAAAAATCACTTTTAGGATCAATCAACCAAAAAGGGGTTTTAATTTTCACTTTCCTGTGAGGTAAGCGGCTTTCTAGCGGTGTCATGTGGTTTTCAGGTGAGCAAGATGACGTCACCGGCGGGACAGAACGGTATGTTGTTGCCGGCGAAGACGCACGAGATACTGAAGCAATACCACAACATCATGGCTAGCTTGATGCAGGCGCACGACAAGTGGGACCAGGCTGAAGGCCTCATGGCAGAGCACACAGGTGGGGTTTTAACTGCTCAATTTTTAGGCCAACAAGTTATAGCAGCGCTTGTTATTTTGTGCCGAGCCTCGTTTTTATGTGAATGTTAATGTCGTTTGCGCTGCTCGAATTAAGAAGATAGTAAGCGTTCTTCGGAAAAGGAAAAATGCGCTTGTGTGCGGGTGTGAAGTTAGTTTCAATATGCAAAGTGCTAACCGCACGGATGTTGCAATTGCGATAGGGCCAGTGGGCCACAACAAAGACGAGTAACCACTAAATGAGTCTTGTTCAATTGTTCATGTCATAATCGTTTGATTAAAAATTTGAAAGCAAGGTACCGTGTTTGCAAGTAATATCAATGGTAATACTTCGGCTGAACGTTGATTTAAGTGTCTTGAAACCTCAATGATTGCGAGGCCAATTCGATTCTTGCCAAAAGCATAGATACGGTAGTATATGTCAGAAACGATGCGAAATTCAAGTGCTGTAATGCTATAAAGCAGGTCTAATGGTGATGTTAGTTATTACACCATTGGCCCCCCTAGGAAACATTAACCAGGGGGCCACGAGCGCAAGCTTTATTAACTGTAATTAATCAGTCACGGCTAGGGGACGGCTGACGCTTATAAGTGTTTTTAGAATCTTGCAGAAAAACTGGCTGCCAATTTCAAGCGCTTGTTGCAACGTTGTCTTTTTTGTTCGCGACATCACGAAGCGCACTGAAGACTTGCTATGCAATAAATGCATACTTAAAGCCACTACGAATGAACAAATAACAGAAAATTTTATTGCTGAGCAGGGACCATTAATGTTGAGGGTCTCTAGAAAAGGGAAACAAGACCATAAAAGGTTGGGAGCCCTGAGTTGGACCAACCGTGTTGTTAGAAACATCCATTCTCGGTCCGAAACTCAGTTGTGGAAGACCGTGTTGAAGTGGTGTGTAAACTGGTGCAAAAAGAGTAGACTGCTGGAAAACTGGTTGTCTTTTTCGCACATGTTTTTATCAGACGCTATTTTTTAGATTTCTTCCGCCACGTCGACGTGTTACGTGGCCACACTCTGAATCTCGACAACTCCGTGAAAGACTTAGCCACTTATAATAAAGTCATTCTTCGCCAACTGCGGGGGGCCTACAAGTCGCCCAAAGACTAGGGCTGTGATACCGCGTCACTGACTTGTTGCAATCATTCGATTTTGTCAAAAATTCTGCAATGAACTCACTCCCAGCTTACTTCGGCCAAGATTTCCGGTCGTTTTAGCCGACGTTTTAATTAATGTTTGAAATAATTTTAAAAGTTTATGCCTATCCATAAGTGATGAAAAATGTTTTACAATTTGTTTTAGTTTAAGCTGTAAAATTCGATTTTGGCCTCGTTGCAAAAAGAAAACAATGCAGGTATTATTGCGTCCGTTGATCGCGAGTTCAGAAATTCGACTGATTTTGTAGCATGAAGGTTCTCCCTACACACGACCTTTTTCATGGCACTTTTTCAAGACTCTTTCAACCTGATGCGCTTCCTGGCAGTAAGATAGATAATTTTGCGAGGGTACGAATATCACTAAACTTCTTCACAATCGCGCTGTTCAAACGAGAACCTAATTTATCGACAAACGTAGTCAGGATTCCAAGAAGCCTTTTTCGATGATCGGTTAAGTGTCTTGTTCTATCATTTCCGTATGAACCTTATCCTGGCTGTCCAGTGATCATTATTTGTGACGTCTTTCCGAGAAGCCACTCGGCAGAACGCGGTAATAGTTTGGACATAACGCCTCAAGTTGGTATAGAGCCTCTGACAGCATTGAATTTGTATGATTGTTCAGCACTTTCAAGAACTCTAGTGTTACAAGATGTTATGCTAATTACGTTCTACTCAAAATTGTATCTTTTTTTCCTTTACAAATCTTTGAAATAGATGATTTTGAGTTGTGAACAAAACGCTTTGCAAATGCCGCAGATCTGCAAATCACTCCTGGTGAAGCGTCCCGTGCAGAGACCGTAGATTGCGAATGAATTTGTGAGAACCTGCTTGATCCTTTTATCTCTCAGTAATGAAGGAGACTGCGTATTTTCCCAATTGCTCAAGTTCCAGTTTGTAATCCCCATGATTAGCACCTACTCTACCTTGCTGACTTTACCTGGCCTGTCATCGAACGAATTCATCTCGTTTCGAACGAATTTTGAACAAGCGTATTAGCAAGGACATTGGGGTCAACGAATGGTCTCTTGACGGCGCCAAAACCGCTTCAAATTGTGTACAAGTTGCATGCATTTGCTGGTGTGCAGCTAGCTGGCTCTTAGCACGTTCTAATGAATACGAGTCGAAACTCCGCATTTAATTTGCTGTTAATACTGTTTTGTATTTATGGAAATGTTGTGGTTGTGCCTTTCGTGAAGAACAAAACGTTCACACAAGTGAAATATCTGCAATCGTTTAGTTTGAAATTGGTAACGACGAAGCCGAGGGAGTCCCATTAAATTTAACCCTCATTTGAATTTCTAGCCTCTTAAGATTTTATTGAAACCATGCAATTTTATCTTAGCCTGTGGCTGGGAATTAAGATAGTACCTGATCGTTGGATGATAAAATGAACTTTTCTCTCTTGGTTTGATTGGAAAGTTTATTGTAGCTAAAGGCGTTTTCTTAAAACAATTTTTTCTCGTTCCAAATTACTTACTTGAATTAGCAGTTGCTTTGAATTTGGGCAAAAAGCCACAGAAAGTAGGACGTCATTGTTGATCGCGAAATGACGTAGTAAAAGTTAAACCCTTGCGATAAAAATCCTGGCTTCGTCTAACGAAGGCATCTCTAACCTTAAAAGTTTGTTTCAAGCAACTGCGTTGCAAGGTTGATGGCCAGGGCCTCTTTTGTTTGAATTTATGGAGTTGCAAGTTAATTTAGCTTTGAGGTGCTGTCAGCTTCTGGGTCCGGGTTGGGAAGGACTTGCTTGTGTTTACGCGTAGTGTTTTGTCGCATATATTTATTCGAGTTTGCTGCTAGCTTGTCCTTTTTTCCTGCTTTTGGGAAAGTTGCTGAGCTTCCGTTATCGAAAACGGCTTGTTCACATTTATCGTGGCATCCGTTTCGAAGTCAATTATGGTCTTGGCAATTATGCAAATGGTTGCGCTAGACTTGGCCGTGTGCTCAGACCATAATCGGGATGTGCTGTATTGTTTTACCTTTCTTTCAATCGAGCTGTGCCGGTGGTGACCGACTTCTTAAACTTTCGATTTTGAATTTTGTTTGTATTTGTGATGAGATCGACTGTAGACCTATTACGCGTGGTATTTTCTCGGAGGATGTTTTCAACTTGCAGCTG